>JARHVA010006136.1:890000-998893 GCA_037957365.1 Torreya grandis | reverse complement strand
TCAGACTATTGACTGAACTTTGTATCTTAACCAAAGAATACAAAGCTCCCCCAAAGACCAAGCATCCTTCATGCTTCTACTTATAATTTGAGTGCCTTGATGAAGCCTAATGGAGTCACCTCTTCTCTCTTTCATACTAAAACAACATAAATGTAGGAGATTCCTAGATCTCCACGTCCTTGATAGACTAAACTTTCTTCATGATCCTCTTAGGCTTGATTCTTCAATCTCAATTCAAACAATAATCTTCCTCAATTTATTTGTCCTGACTTTTTCATCTATAATATCAGTTTATAGGTAGGATTATTAGCACACGTTTACATTTGAACTATGCTTCACCATGGTAAATATTCCACTTGGACTTACATGATTCACCTTAGATACATTTGGTTTCCACTCACTATCTTGTCTTCTTTATTTCACTCTAGGAGTATCAACTTTACTATTTTGACTTGAGAATCCATGCTTACAAAACTTTACAATATGAACAACCTTTTGACAATTGAAACACACTATTATTTTTTTTGAAACACATCATGACCCATACCTCTTTATTGATGACTCTCCTCATAGTTCCAAGCATATTAATTCTAGGAGGGCCTTCTATAATGCCTTTCTCTATGACCAAATTGGTTACATGAATAATAATAACCATTGAAAAGATTGGAATACCTTATAGTATTAGGCTACCTAATATGAATAGTCTTCATTATACTAGAACCATCATTCCTTGATTCACCGTTGACCTTTAAGGTTTGATTTTCCTTGATCACATTAGAAATCTTTTTTTGGTATCCATTGAAACAAAGACTTGTTTTGTCATTAGCATTATTTTAACTAATCAAAATTCTATCAAGATCATTGGTACACCTTTTAAAATTTACAAAAAAAAATCACCTTACTTGATGTTTGATCTAAATCAGCTCTCAATGAATCCGCTTCAACTACATACCTTGCACATTCTTCTTCTTTTGCCTTTAGGCTTGTAGTCATAATCTCAATTTGAGTTTCTACCTATTTCACTATTTCCTCTTTTTCCTTGGAGTTGTTTCTCATATTGATTTTCTCCTCATATTATTTTATCATATACCTCATCACTTTATTCTTCTTCTTTACCATCTTTCATTTTTTTAGAGCATTCATCAACTCAACCTCAAAGTCCACCTCATACTCTTCTTCATCTAAATCACCAATAGTACCTCCAATCCATATGGACTCTTCTTGATTTGAAAAAGTTACTTCCTTAGCCATGAAGATAACTTCATTGACATCAAAACCATCACCTTCATGGTCACTCTCAGAATCACTTCTTTCACTCTCTTAGATAAGTTTAAATATTCCTTGGTGTAAAAGCTTCGTTTTGTTTTTGAAAAACTTCTTGTCATTACACTTTATAAATGTTTTCTCTCTCTTATCATACATATAGGAATTCTTGTCATCATCATGACCTTCATCATGCTCTTAATAAGATTTTGCCTTATACTTATGAGGGAACTTGTTAGCAAAGTGTCCATCTCTCAATAATTAAAGCATTTAAAGATTAGATTTCCCTTGTATTTACCGAATCTATTTTCAATTTTATTTCAAACATAACTATCAACTCATCATCAGCAATATTATAATCATCATTGTCTTTGACCTTCTTGCCTTGTGTACTCTTATCCTTTGAATTTTTTTCTACCTTGAATGTAGCTTCCTTCTTTTCAGGACTTCCTTCATTTGTCCTCATTTCATAGGATGTTAGGGTGCCATGAAGTCCATCAATATCTAGTTTGTCTAGATATTACATCTCTTAAACAATAGACACTTTAGAATCAAACTTGGGATTTAGAGATATCAAAGACTTTTGAACAACAATAGACTCTTTCAATTATTCACCTTGGCTTCTTATGATTTTGACCACTTCATGAACCATCAATAATTACTCTGAAATGGTCTCATATTAATTCATCCTTAATATTATCTTCTATGGGTTTTTAATACCATAATGGCCACACATAATACCATTCATTTCTTTTGAATTGTTGTCACTAGCCTTCTTACCTACTATGTCTATAGGAGGAATAGGGGTGTAGTATATCCATCCAAAATTAATTTCTAAACATCATGACCTTGAGACATCAAATATTTTATTATTATAAAAATCCAAAATTAATAATTATATCCATTAAATAATGGATCTTTGATTTATAGAAACTACCTTGTGTTTGACTAGCCATCTTCACTTGCTTAGAATCTCCTTTAGGCTATTAGGCCTACTCCAAAGGACCTAATCTGATACAAAATGTTGGAAGTAAAGATAATAATATGGGAGGGGTGAATTATTTCCCTTAAAACATTCAATAAATTTCAATTATCATCCATGAATCATTCATTCACATACATGTATTAACCAATGCAAAAACAGGCATCTAAAAAAGCATACAACATAATAATACAAGAGATATGTGGGAAACACTCAAGGGGGATAAAAAAAACTAAAAAAACATATTATAATATAGTCATATAATTATTAATTAAAATTTTAGTGAGGCACCAACCCCTCACTAGTCAAGAACCAACTCAACTAGTCCTTTAGCAAGCACCAACTTATAAGGACTCACCAACCCCCTAGGTAACTCAATACCATCTCCCTAGGTAAGTCAACACCAACCCCCTAGGTAACTCAAAACCAAATCAGATACATATAACCTATGATCACCTTTAGACACATATTTATCACTCAACTAATGATGACCACATTCTTTTGATCTTATCACCCTTTTATCTCTCTCAATTAGACTATTAGGCCTCTTCACTCAACTAGCCCTTTTCCTGGCAGAATTAGGTCATATGACCTTGACCATCACATATATATAATAAATATTATAATATAATTTAATATTCACCAAAATTCCTTGATTTTATTTAATCCCTCTAACTAGTTTCCAAACCTCTATATCATTTGTTGATTCCCTCAATATTCTAACTAGTGAAATTAGGCCTATTAGACCTTTTTGTATACTTGACTATTGATCTCACACATATTAGTTATAAATAAACATAAAAATAATTTTATAAACTTTTTTAATATATAAAAAAACATGTTTCACATGTGAAAAAAACCACTACATAGGTCGGTCATTACCCTTAAGGACTAAAAACACCATTAGGCCTAATAGAGACCCAATGCAATTAGGCCTTCTGAAAGAACACATTTCACCTTGGCCACCTTGGAACAATTTGAGACTCAAAAAATATATTAAAAACTTCAAAAAAACTTTAAATTATACCATTTATAATATAAAATTAGGGTATTCAACACCATTTAATTCATTTCATTCCTTGAACCATGTTATTAGGCCTACTCACAATTAGGCCTTATTACTGCCAGAAAGTTTGCCTTGAATATATAAAGTATAAACTCAAATTTTCCAAATACACCAATAAAATATAACATTTATATAACCTAATTTACCTAAAATTAATCATCATGTCCATTATGATACACCATATATGTAAAAAGACCTCAAACTGATCACTTTTATATACTCAATCAAAATTGTACATAGGCTTCAAAACCCAGTCAAGAACCTTTGACTTTTAACACCTTAATAGGAGTTTATAATGAATAAAAATACATTAAAATAAACCTATGAGAAATATATAACAACTTAATGTGAATTTTATTTTTCAAATCTATGAATAATGACTCAAGAACATCATACTCATTCATACATAGAAAATTTGCCTGTAGATCCAAAAACATAGTCATGAAAACCAAGATTTAAAACACCTATGTGAACACTTTTACGAAATTAAAATGGGTTTATATGATCCTTAAATATTATTATGACATATAATAATAGATATATTATATGGTTCAATATCAATATTGGTCTTACAGAACAATCTCATTTCTTCACTCTACATAGACCTTACTGTGTTAGATAGGTCAGTTTGAGAACAAATTTTTGCTTGTAAATGAGAAAATCCAAATATTTTATTCAAGGGGTAAAGGTGATATAAATATTCAAAAATGACCCAATTCATATGGATCTATCTCTAATCCACTACAACTTGTGCCTAATTTCATACTCACTTCTGTAGGGTTTTCTCAATGTCTTCCTCGTTAGGCCTTTTTAGTGATAGGCCAACTTCCATGACTAGTTTAACATATTTAAGGTATTAAAACTTCTAAAAAACTTATATGAGCACAAATTAAAATTATCACACATCATCTTCAAATAATTTTCATGCTTTGACCTACTCACTCTTATAGCAAACTAATGCCACTTGGAGAAACCTTGGAAAGTTGTCTAAATTTTTCAATAATAAAAATATGTCATCCAATCCATTCTAATCCATTCCAATAATATATTTACTATCAGGTCACTATTAGGGTTTTAGAGAGGGTTTAGACTATCTTCCATTCTTAACAATCATTCATAAAGTTCAGGCCCTCAACCCAAAAACAAATTCCAAGAACTTCAAGATAGGACCCTTTAAAAACTAACTTTAAATAATTATATTCTAATTCAAAGGTTTCATATGCCAATGAGCATAAAGAAATTCTTCTCAAGTTTGCAATACCTCATTCTATGCACACAAAAAACCTCAACACCAATTTTCATGCTTTATCCTTTAGACTTTGACATAAAACTTGGTAAAAAAACTTTATACAACCTCTCAAACCTATGTCAATTATTTTGATATATCTGACAACTTTGGAAATGAACTTTACCCCTCATTAGGCCACACTAGGTCTCTTTGCACATTAGGTCTTAAACTGTCAGTCATACTTATACCTTGAACACACCATGAAACCTCTTGAACTAATTTAAAAAACTTAATTATTATGTCATAAAACCTCATAACTTACTCACACATTTCCAATATTCTTCTCACAAGCCTTATACTTCTCACATCATCATGCTACCAAGCTTATGCCTTCTCACTAGGTCTCTTCATACAAAGACTAAGCCAAGAGCTGACCTAGAAACCTCCTATGAAATATTATATACCTTTTACACATGTTTACATATATTGAAACATATTATTACATGATATAACACTTATTTCAATTCTTGATAACACCTCAAGAATCCTCATTAAGTCAGGCAGAGTCTAGGACTAGTCTAGTTGCATTCTTAGGCTTAAGACCAAACCCTTGTAGGTTTTACCTTGAAACTTTATCGAGTGTTCCCACACTTTATATGCATGTTTTTTAATCCCTTAAAATCCACTCAAAACTTGTGTTATATATTACTATACCAAAATATTCACACACATGCTCATGATATGGTAATGCTCCTTAATACTAGTGCTCAGGAGTATGCTTACCTTGTGTCTTGTTCTTGACCTTGGGACGTCATCAATATTAGGAGAATTATTAGGTTAACTTAAATTATCTCTCAAGAGAGAGACAATAGGTTTTCTTAAAATTATTTCTTTTCACTTTTTCTCTTGGTTTCCTTATCACATACCATGCATCTTCACAAGACCATCTCTAGGACAACAATGACACTCATAAACCTTTGACATCAATGACAACATTAATGTCACAATACCAACAACAAGAACATACCTTAATATATTCTAATTTTATTTAAATAAACAATCCAACTATAGGTTTAAAGTATTAAAGGAGAATTCATAAGATCTTATTTTCCAAGTTCTAAGATAGGTCGCCATTGTACTTGATTTACACACATTTCATGATTTACACATAAGCCAACATGTAGGGTAAAACTACAAAAGTCTAAGGCCCTCTTATAGATTATTGGATATGTAGGTATCTCCCTTTTGATAATGGGGTCATTATAGGTTAGCTTGACACCATGTACCCACTAACCCATTTTCCCCAAGGTCACTTTGAAGATGGAAAGCTAGGGTTTTGCCATTTCACCAAGAGAGACAGTCCATGTCCCATGTTTTGAATGCACTAGAGTGAAGGCAAAGCTAAAAAAAAAGCATATAGGTGGTCACATCCTATTTTAGTATATATTTTTTTATAATAAAATAGAATTAAATTGAGATAATAACATTGATGTAAAAATCCCATGCTAATGCAACTATCTAGAGAGCCATAAACACTAGATCTAGAATCTGATGATTGTTTTATAACTATCTTCTTGACTACTTTCTACTTGTTTTAGATCCAACACTGTGTTAGAATAAGAGCTAGCTAAGTACTCTCTTTTATGTCATTTTTATATCTAACATAGTTGTAATTTCCATTTATAACTTATCTCATATTAAAAAATTTAGCATATGGTACATCTAGAATTAATACATTAATTGGCTTGTTGTAGATCTGATATTCACCCTTATACCCTATCATTTATATACCCTTAACCCTTTCTACCCAAATAGGATCTTAATCTAAATTAGGGTTAAACAACATGAATATTATCAAAAAAAGAGCAACAATTTCAACCTTTAATTGGAATAAGAGGTGGAATTAGAACCAAGACTGACCAAGGGGTTCTGAAAATCATTATGGCTATCAAATTCCACCTCAACAACAATATTAAGTGAAACTAACATGAATTTATTTTAACCTAACTTAGAGATAAATACCACACCTAGGGATGAGGTACCTTTCAGGTTTCATTCAGAACCCTTAGCCCTTTTTTCCTTAGATTCTGTATAAATTTATGATAGGCTTTCATTCTCCTCCTTATTATGATTTATATGCCTCTCATCAAGATTGTTAAATAAGCCCTTCCATTTTAGAAATGGATTGAAGGTCATGGTCCTAGTAACTAATTTTTAGGGTTATGGTGGGTTGACTCATTTGGAATAGGAGGTAAAAAAATATCTTGGTGAATAGGCATATCATTTTTCCTTATTGATACTCCAACACAAAATGTTATAAAGACATAAAAAGGAAGACCAAAATGCCTATAGAATCTATTATGTCTAAAGTGAATAAGAAGTGAAAAGTCATAAGAGTAAATCATCCTAAACTTTCCCTCTGTTGTGACATATTTAAAAAATTTCATGCATACCTCTTACCATGGCATTGGTAGTGAAGTTCGCATAATAATACCCTCCACTTCATGAATTCTCTTATTCTCATTAAAGAAATAATGGTTTTCCTCATTATTCCATCTTATATATTTAAAAAAATTTAAGGCCTCCATGTCTATATTAGTGACTTTGTGTATTCTTTATTCTAAAATTTCCAAAGTGATGCCTTTGATATTAATAATTCTATCCATACATGCTTTAAAAAAATATGTGGGCAACCCTAGGTCAGAACCTTTTATCTTCTTGATGTATTAGCTTAATTTATTCATAATGTTAAATATAATCTTATTTATTTTTAGTCCTTCATAGGAGTTAAATTAAAAATGGAGATGGTCTCCTCGTATGGCTTCATAGGCTAGAAAACATTTCCTTTCAGCTTCAATTCATTGCTACACTAGGGAAAATTACTCAAAAAACCTGAAGATGGGTAAGTTCATAAAGATGATGGATAATTCTATGGACATTTTAGCACAACGCATATGTAGTATTTATTAATGTATGTATTTTATATGAATAATTCATATACATTATTTGAATTTAAGATTGGTAATTAATGAACCATAATGCATAAGTGTAATGTATGTTATGCATAATGCATATGTGTTATTTATGATATGAATAATGCATATGAATTATGCATAACATATATAATGCATACAAATTATTAATATCATACATAACATACGTGTTATGAATACTATACATAGTGCAAAAAAACTATAAATATAAATTAAAAATCCTGATCTATGCATAGGTATAGAGTTATGTATAGAATACATAATGTATACACATATGTATGTTTACATAAAATGTAATCATTATAACAAATATAAATAAAAATAAAAAATCCCAATTTATGCATTATATATAGTATACATAACACATATGCATTATGTACACTATACATAATACGTATGCATTATAATAACTACAAACAAAATGTAAAAAGACCAAGCTTGCAGCCATGCTATTTAATTTTTAGTTTTCGTTGGCCTCCATTATTTATTACCTAGACCATGTTTGCATTTTACTTGGATGTGGATAAAACAAATTAACATTGATCATTACCTCAATGAATCAATAATGCCACTATAAAGGAAAGGTAAGTAAACAAAAAACAAGCTTGTTAACACTAGATTTTAGCAATTTTTTTAATTTGATTTTTTAATTGTTAAATCCATATTTTTTTGAACAACTTTTTAAAGTAAAATGAAATATCCTAACCGTCCTATTCCTCCTATCCCTCCTATAATTTCACAAGAACCCTAGGCAATCATGATGATTTGGCTACACACATTGTCAATAATAGAATACAAATTGAACATACAGTTAGGAGAGTGAGGGACCCCACTTCAACCAACACCCACTTTACCTTTTTGGTAAATACCCTAGTACAATTATTAGGCCAATTTGAATTGATAATGAGTCAAATTGACAAATGGGCATCATATAAGGATAGATGTAGGGATTACAATACTAAAAAATTGTTATCACATGAGGTGAAGCACAAAAAAATAATAAATGACTTAATTTATTCCTTATTAATGGATCCAACAACTAATGTACCTTTTCCAATATCCAAAAAATAGTTCCCAATCCACCAATGCATGCATGATTTCATTAGAAGCAATTTTTGGGATAGGTGATGGATGATATTTGATTACCCATCTTGAAAAAACCACGAGGTTCCATTGTATTTTTTGTGGAAACACTATTTCAAGTTTGTCTTTAATGAGATTCCCAACTATTTTAACTACTCATAATTTTAGGGCCAAGGGAACGGCTTTGTGTAGGATAGACTAGGTGCACATTGTGCACCTAATTAGCATGAAAGATTCCCTACCCAAATACACTTTAGTCTGAGATCCCCTATATATTTAAGGAGATCATGGAGATTAAAACTTTACATGTACTTATGGACACATTCAACATACGAGTAATATTTCTAAGACTAATGCTGGAGAGAGTGAACATAAGGATACTCTACCTAGTGTGCATACCTGATGTCACCCTTATATATGTTGTGGTGATAAATGCACTGGACCTAGTCTCATACATAATATTTTTAAATTTTATCAATTATTGATGTTTTCTCTCTTGTAGGAACCCATTGAATCTCAATCTCTCTAAATTTGTGCCTTAAAGGGTGCAGTAGGAAAGGGGTGGTTAGACCATTGGTGTTTCATAGAATTCTTGTCCCCCATACCACCACTTTATATCCACATAACCATATATTAAACAATTCCATAAGATTTGATAGCTCCCTTACACAATTCCTCCAAGTAATTCACCACTTTACTTATCCCTTACCTAAGCCTAAAACATTTTTTGACATTTACCAAACAATGTCAACCTAGGCCAATCCTATATTATAATTAATATTTGAATGTTATGGGTCTAGGTCAACCTTGGCTAACCTAGGAGAGACCTAACTTATTTCTATCAATTAATGATATAATTTTGAATTGAGATGACTCTTTCGACTAAAATTTCATAAAATTTTAGGGTTAGATTCACACACACACACACACACACACACACACACACACACACACACACACACACACACACACACACACACACACACACACACATTCATTTAACCATTTCTTGGAGAGAGACAAAGAGTTAATTATTCATTTACACTTCTTTATAATTTGCTCTTCTTCCATTCTACTTGAGTGTTTATTTCTTAGGGTTTATACTTGGAGAAGAATATTGTTTTGTGTAAAAGTCTTGGATGCTTTGACCTATCTTAGTGATCCTTACAAACCATAAAAACCTCTTATGAATCACCTTGGCTAAGGGAGAGATTGAGTCTTGATTAATTCATCTTAAAGGTAAGTATCCTTAACTTTGATCCTTTATTTTAGTAGATAGAATGAGCATAAGTAATGACTTTTGAATTTATTTCTCTCTCCATGAATTAGGGTTACATCTATACATAGATTAATTATAATTATTCTACACATGTTTACTTTTATGTTTATTACCCCCACTTTGTGCCATAAGATTTGGTGAGCACTAGATTAGATTTTACATTACTTTGAATAAACTTTGTTAATATGAAAACATAGGATCTAGCTAGTGCTATTTCATGGTTTTGCTTAACTAGAGGCTTTAGAACCCTCTCTAGTAACATTATTGTGTTAAAGGACCCCTTGGCTAGGTAGTAGATCTATATTAGTCATAACCCTAATAGTATAAATGTATCAAAAAAATATAAGTGTAAGTAGGATTTATCTTCTCTATTCTAGGATTAATTAATAGGCCAATTGTATTTTCCTCTGTATGCATTCTGGTGAACTCAACATGAATCAAGCCCTTATAGATTTTATTTCACACATTTATTTTACCATCATATTATATATTTTTATCTTTAAAATACTATATTAAACATATTGATATAGTCTAATAGTCTGTGCATAGCTTTAATGTAGTCATTCTGAAATGTCTATGTTCTTTTTATGCATGTCTTATCCAAATATAAGTCATTGGAATGATCAACTCAACATAGTATTCTTCTTAAATTATATAATTAATTACTTCATGGACCCATTTGAATCTATCTATAGTTATCCTTTTTAGCATATAGGTTTGTAGACATAGTCAAGCCAATCAACCCTATTCATAATTTTTTTTTAGCACACAAGTTTCACAGACTTTGTTAACCTAGTTGACTATGTTCACAACATATTAAAATCATCACTTGAATTTTTTAAAAAAAAAATTGCAAACTAAGCATCTTAAAAACCACCAAGGTTCATTCTTACCTTCTATGCCATTTACATTTTTCATTTACAATATTATTTTTCACAACTTTTCAGTTTATAAAATTGTAACCCTATATCAAATTGGGTCTACTAGCTTGATACAATTATGTAGCCTATCTTCTCCCTAGAAGACATAATTGACCCATTCAACTATGATATTCTAGATTTTGATTCTACAAAATAGTAATGACCCTGTTGATTTGGTTCTATATTTTTTTCATACAATGTCACCTGAACTGATTTTATACTCTTCATAGTCAAAATAATTAACCTACTTTTCTAGTAATAGTCTCACTTTCCATTTTAGTTGCTTGCATCCTTAGAGTAACAAACATAGACTAATTAGGTGGTTTTTAAATTTACCAATTTAGTCACACTATTTTTCTCTTTTTTATGTATTTACAAATCACTTTACATAAAAAAACATTAAACATTTCTTCCCAAGGTCTACTTATTTGGATTTCATCACCAAAGGAGAAGCTGACTTGGTTTTCTGGCCAAGTATAAACATTTGGTTGATGGTATATATTTTTAAATCACCTGACACCCTTATCATTATGAGATCATGAAGTGAGGGGGTAAGACTAATACCAAGATAGTACCATTTCCAATATAGATCCCTTTTAACCTAAACTACTTTAAACTATCCATAAATTTCTTTCTAGCTCTTTCTGACAGCCAACTCCCCATCACATTAATTTCAAATTTTATTATAGCTTAACAACATTTAGGAATGACAAATTAGTTATCATTTACATTAAATTTTTGTTTATTGTTCTTTGATCATTGTATTTTGTATTGTAAAACTTGTATTATCTAGCATTAGTGTGAGGTTTGTGATGTGTGTTCCAATTAGATCAAATGCATTGATATAATTTCTTATGTGATTCATATTATTTTCTTAGCTATTATCTCACAAAATATTTCTCTATTTTTAGAAAAATATAATCCTTTTCAACATAGTCTCTTATAGACTATTAGTATTTCTTACCTTCGGTACACAGTTACCCTATATGATTATGTATCTTTTCATACTATTTAATTTCTCCCTTCTGAGTACATAATTGACCTATATGACTATGTATCTTTTCAAGATGTTTCAATTTTACCATTTTCATAACATAGTTGAATATTTTTATTGTGTCTTCTGCATCTTGTTGTGTGGACCTTTTTCATAGACTTTGTCAACCTAGTCAACTCTATACCTATTGGTTGATACAATTCTATGTTTGAACAACTCTACCCTTATTTTTCCTCCTTACTTATTGATTTTAGATTATAACTTCAAGCATCATGAAATCCCTTATTAAAATATTTTTGGATAACTTGAATCCATTATATAATATATGAGATGTCATTTTATTCCTAATTTCACTACCCAATAAGCTCCTCACACTTGGATCACCTTTTCTCCTCCCTCATCTTTTGATTTCAACATGGTTCAAATCACTCCAATAGATGATATTTTTGGATCAAACCCATTCCATAGTTATCAAAATAATTATTTCCTTTGGACATCTTACCATATTGTGGGTGTAATTGACATGAGACTAATATATAACCCCATAGGAAACCTTCTCAACACCAACAACATGCCTCCTACCAATTTTCCACCTAGTAACCCTCCCCCTAATATTAATTTGGGGAATCCTCATATCAAAAACAACCCACCAATTGATGCAACTCAAATTATTTCACAAATAGTGAAAAAATGAACATAATGCAAACATATAAAACCTCATAAATGATGCAACTACAACATTATTTGATAAATATGGCTAATCAGCCTCCCATTCTTCTTTCCCAGAATAATCAAAATTTTATCCCTAAACCTCTTAAAGATGTCATGGGAAATGTTATTCCCCAACCTATCATGCATAATAATATTCTTTAACACATTTAAATCAAACATTTATCCCCTCTCATTGTTTCTATTGAAATTGTTAACATATATACAACTATTATATATGATGGGACTAAAGACATTGCATCTTTTCTCAAGGCATTCGTTAATATTTATAAAGATTGGATCCAAACTAATACCTTCATTACTACTAAAATTTTAGTTAAAACCTTCATAGGTGATGTATTATAATAGTATAACAAACTTTCCCAACATTATATATGCAACTTTAAGATTTAGTCAATCCTTTAGCTAAATCATTCCATTATAATGATCTTCCTAAAAATTGTCTTAGTCATTTCATCACTGATAATCAATTCCATACCGAATAATCTCATGATGTTATCAAATGATGTACATATTTGGCTCATAAATCTAATCACAACATGACTAATGACAACTTGTTCAAACTTTTTATCACATCCTTAACACCTTCCATCCAATACAAGGTTAATATTTCACTCCCCAAACTTTAAATGCTACTCTTGACCAAACTAAATGTCAATAAATTTTAATAAAATATTTTAAACCTAACACTAAAATCACCAATGGGTATTTACAAAATTCAACCAATGTAATCACTGGCAATCTTCCTTAACTAAAAATAGGAGTGGACAAAATAGAAAATCCCTAAGCTTCCCATATGTTGTTAACTGTGCAACAAATGAAGTAAATTTTAGCACCTTATAAACCATTAATTTATCCTAATAATCTCCCAAAATGGTGTGATCCTAACTAATTTTATTGTTTTTATGTTGATATAGGTCATTCTCATGAAACATGTCATGGGCTTACAAAATTTTCCATTTCTTTTATACTAGGAGATTCATTCAATCATGATGCCATAATCAAAAAATTTCATCATGGTTTTATTAATGCTTCTCAAAACAAAACAACTTCTAAATAATCTTCCTCTAACAATATAAAAACTTTATCTACATCCAACCCTCAACAATCAAATAAGGATATTTATGTGATTGATGCTGATTATGATCAATAATATACCAACTACAAATACATGAATGTGGTCAAGGTTAATTAATGATGCAAACCCACCCACAAAGATCTTATTACCAAACTAAATAAACCATCTTTAGAAGAGCAACTTATCAAATATACTAAGGCCACTAACCTTCAAAAACTAATGAGGAACCACTTCCTCAATCCAAACCTACAACTAATTATCTTTCTACTAAACATATTTTACCTTCCAAGCCTCATGTTGGTTCTTCCTCTTCCAAAACTCATTGGAAATTCTTAGAGGAACTTACATCTATGCCTTGAAAAAATCCCTCTAATGGAGTTAGTTCACACTTCTCCCTATCATTGTAAATTCCTAAAGTAATAACTCCAATAGATCAAAGAACCACATTCCTTAGAAGAGGAACAACGTTCTCACAAGCCTCAACCAAAAAAATTTCATACCATTGAAACTATTTGTCCTTCTTCAAAACCTTCCATAGAGTTCCTTGAAAAAGACATGATCAATGATTGAATTATCTTTCAAGTTGATGATCCACTTCTCTTTATTAAATAGCCATTAATACCACCCTTATTCAAAAAGTATTAGTAGATGAAGGGTCAAGATTTAATGTGAAATCTCTTTGGCTCATTCAAAATCTTGGGTATAACGAAGATCATCTCAATAAAAATCATTTAACATGTCATGGTTTCAACAAGACCAATCAAAATCTGCTTGGTTATATTTGGATTCCTCTTACTATTGGACCCAAAACTATACATACTAATTTTATGGTTTTAAAATTATCATTATCCTATAATATACTCTTAGGACACCCATGGAATCATTACATGAGATTTATTGCCTCTTTCAGTATCCAATATATCAAGTTTTTTCATAATGTAAACTGGTATAAACATGAGGCCAATCCTGACCCATGGAGTATTCAGCTTCCCAATCCTAAATCTTAGTATTAGATTCCCACTGTTCCAAAAATTAATAGTGAACCTTTACCTAAATTCATCAACATAAATCTAGACTTATAGGTCACTCTTGTTGACTCTAATAATGATGAGCCAAATGATTTTAAAACCACATGCAATACTACCAAACTACCTCCTTACATTTTGGAGTGGCTTCCTCCTTCCTTATTACCTCGTGATCATATCATCCCTCGTATCATTGAGATCATTGGTTTCCCTCCTCCATGTAATGCACATGAAGTATCCTATACAAAAGATGATTTCACTTATAATGACTATAGAGTGGCCAAGTTATTTTAAGATCCTTTAACCATGTCACCTTATAAATTTAGCAATTCAGCCGTATCACCTTTACAAGTTACTTTAGATACACAAACATGTACTATCTCTCCCACCTATGATGATAACTAAATTATGACCCAAGCCTAATCACGAGACTTAGATATTCGTAATTATAAGCAAACCATAGCTAAAATACATGATTTTAATCAAGATGTCCATAATATTTCCATAGATATTGAGTTAGAATCTAAAGGTCATGTACTTTTCATTAATTCTCCACTTCTTGATATTCCTTAGGTTTTTGAAAAAATCTTACCTCTCACAACTTTGGAACTTCTAAAACCTTCTATACCTCCTATCCCATTTTTCACTCTCCTAAATCCTCTTCCCACTAATGATTATAAATATATTCCTATTATCAATCCAATTGAATCTAATCAACCTTCCTCCATAGTTCCACTTACTCCTAGGATCACTCTTGATGCCAAGGCCATAGATTTAAGCCAAATACATTCTGAATATGACTGTCATGATAAAAAAATCATTGATATTGAATTAGATGTGGAATATTATGGGCCTTTACCTATGTTACCTAGTGAAGAATCCATACTAAATTATTCTATGCTAGATAACCTCAATTTCCTTGGTAACATCACAAAATTGGGAGTTTCAAGTGAAAGGATCCTTGTTTTGATAAATTCATTGCTGGCATTGATCCCAAAACTAATCCCTTTTCTTATATTCCTAGATCACCAAATCATTTTTAAGATAGAAATGTTATGCTTATTAAAGAAACCATGAGAATAAAATATAGTACAGCCTCATGTCCTTGACCTATAATAGTTTTTAGAGAACTCCAACCAATAGTGCATGATAATTTGTCTACTATTTGATAATATAATGATAATTTTTCTTGGTCCTATGAGGACATGATTCATATCAATCCTAGTAATATTGTTCACAACATAATCACATACCATGATGTTGAACAGATTCAAAAAACAAAAGAAAATTTCCCCTAAAGTTTCCAACCTATGTTATAAATAAATTATCAAACTATTCAATGCTAGGTTTATTAAACTTATGGAATATTTTGAATGGGTGTTAATCATTGTTCCCATTTTCATGGTAATTTGTATTTTCATCAACTTCCATAATCTCAACCTCACTTGTCCCAAAGATAATTTTCCATTACCTTCGATAGATGCCATCATAGATTCCACTATTGGATATAAAATTTTATCCCTCATGGATGGTTTTTTGAGCTATAATAAAATTCACATCACCCCCAATGACCAACACAAGACAACATTCACTATGGAATGGGGCACCTATTGCTACATTAAGATGCCCTTTAGCCTTTAAAATGTTAGAGCTACCTACGTTTAGGATATGACTGACATTTTTCATGACCTTATACATAATGTTGTGGAAACATATGTGGATGATATCATTGTCAAATCCAGAAGTTGAAAAACCCATCTCTCTGATCTAGCCATCATATTTGATTGACACATCAAATATAAAGTTAGACTCAACCATTACAAGTGTGTCTTTGTTGTTACATCTAGAAAATTGCTAGGGTTCTATTGATAATTTGGCCTCCAAGGATAAATTTAAACCCCTATAGTCTAAAAATTTACTTGTCATGTATCCTAACCTTCAAGGTTGGCCATCGTATGCCTTGTAAAGCCCTTAAAATGGTCTTTTCAAGCCTTGGTTAACATTGTTTAAGGTTATTTTGATAAAATTAAGGTAAATGTCATTTTTGACCTTATGTTGTCTAGTCACCTTATAGCATAGTCAAGTGGGTTCAAGAGTGTTAATAGGTATAGGGGTTGAATTTGAGTCACCTAGAATATGTTAAAGTTGTGTTACATTTAATGTTATTATGATAAAATTAATGTAAATGTCATTTTTGACCTTATGTTGTCTAGTCACCTTATAGCATACTCAAGTGGGTTCAAGAGTGTTAATAGGTATAGGGGTGAATTTTAGTCACCTATAATATGTTAAAGTTGTGTTACTCTTCCTCTAGTCTATACAAGTGCCAAAAAGGGTGGCAATATTCATGTCTAATGTTACCCCCTTTTTGCAATGCTTTATTATCCATTTTGTAATGTCTAAATAAGGTTTTGAAATAAAATGGCAGGTTTATGGTATAAGGAATATATGGCCACATCACTACATGTCTATAAAATTATGAATAAACTTTTGGGGCACTTAGCATATCATCTCCAAAAGTTTTTAAGTAGAATGGACAACTTTCATAGTAGAAAGAGAAGGTTCTTAGGTAGTCTATATAATTTTGTTATAGAAAGATAATGTTAAATAATGTGCATGGATCCATTTATGCTTCCAAGTACTAGAACCATGTTTTGGAGTGAGTCTCAAGTCAAAATAAGTCAAAAATCTATCCCTTCTCTTCATTGCTGTCCTTAGAAGCTCAAAAAAAGTAGTCAAGTTTCTATTTGGTATGAATAGAGGAGAGAAAATGAGGACCTAAGATTTTGGGTAGAGGGGACCCTAGGTTTATTCTATTTTGTGAAATTAGTTATAAAATTGGTTTCCCTTCCTTTATGAACAATCTATAACATGTAAATATAATTTAATTATAGGGTCGACCTAGGACAACTTTGTTTGGTAAATGTCAAAATGGATTTTAGGCTCGGGTAGGGGTTATTTAGGGTGGTGAATTGCTTTAAGGAGTGTGTAAGGGAGGTGTTAAAGCTTAGGTAAATATATAGGATATGGTTGTGTAGATTGAAATTGGTGGTATAGGGGACACCAATCCTATGAAGCACCAAATGGTCTACCCACCCCTTTCTTAGTGCACCATTTAAGGTGTGCACTCAGGCATATTGATACTTGATGGGTTCCTACAAGAGAAAAAACATCAATAATTGATAAAGTTTGAAAATATTATGTTTATACATATGCCCCACTTGAAGCTCATCACATGTCACATAGGTTAAAAATGGGATGGTGCTTTAAGAAAATAAAATAACACACAATAGTAAGCTAAATAAATTATAGTAATTTAAAACATAAAATAATAGAAAAGAAATGATTAAAATGAACTAAATGAAAAAGTAATGTATGCATACATTGAATTACCTTTATATTTGAATGGTTTTCTATTGTTTTTGTAGTTTTGATCATAAAGGGCATAGATACTATGTTAGACAAACCCAAGGATACAAAACTAAAGAGAGAAAAAATACAAGAAAGCCAAGATAACTAGACTATGTAGGCATGACATACATATAAGTTTGGTAAGTTGGGGTGATAAATACTAAGTTAGGACCAAATGACCAAGTCAAAATTTAAAATAAATCTGATAACCTAAAATCCAAGGCTACTAAATGACTAAAAAAACTCAAATAAGTAAACCTTAATTAAGAAAGGCAAAGAAACCAATTTAAACTAAGGACACATGTAAAAATGGTAATTAAACATCAATGTGAAAGCAATAACAATCCTTAGTTAAACAAAGATGGGCAAGCAATGATAAAATAAAATTTATGAATGAGTAGTAACAATCCTTAATCATAAATGGATAAAAGTACAGAAAATGAAAAACAATATTGGTGAGTGAGAAGTAAAAATCCAACTTAACTCAATGATGGAAAAAGTATTGAAAGTAGAAATGTATGCATTTTTACAAAAAAAAGGAAAGTACAAGAAATTTATAAAAATAGACATAGTTGTCCAAAAAAAAGGGGTAAAATTAATGGAAAAATTGAAAATAAACTAAGGCAATTATATAAATGTAAAGCAATGGTGTAAAGAATATAATCTAAAGTCACTCAAGAATATTGTTTTGTTCTAAAGATAGATAAAACTGAAACAAAGTAGTGCTTACATGTTTTAAGATGTGAAGAAGAAGGAATAGAGAAGTGGAAAAATAGATTTAGAATCAAAACCCTTTCAAGAGTGGAAATGAAATGGGTGCTGGTGGAAAAGAAGGAAAAATCAAGGTAGATAAACTCTTTATCAAAGTCAACAAACTTAGATTAGGTTTGTCAAAACAAGAGGACTTTTGACATTAAGGACTTTGAAGAAATTTTCCTAACCACAAAAATCTTGGGTCATCAAATAAAGTATGAATAACAACCCATGAAGGCTATATACATGAAAATTAAAATAAACCTACCTTCCCACAATGTGTTCCCCATTCCTCAGGACCCATTATAAAGGCATCAATCTATGGTAAAGATTGGTTACTTACATGAGAAATTAGGTAAAACTGATATATTATTTTAAATTATCCTATTCCAATCTACTTGCCTACCACACCTCAATGTACCTCAGATCTATCATGAGACCAACTATAGAGTTTGAGATTCAATTGGAGATAGGATATGTGCTATTAAACACATC
Source organism: Torreya grandis (assembly GCA_037957365.1). NCBI lineage: Eukaryota > Viridiplantae > Streptophyta > Pinopsida > Cupressales > Taxaceae > Torreya > Torreya grandis. The sequence continues at coordinate 979,594 of JARHVA010006136.1, read as the reverse complement.
TTTTAGTGTGATTTTGAATTTTGAATTTTTATGTTACCATTTGATCATTTACTTTTATTTTAAATGATTTGTATTTTAACCATTTTATGGATTTGGTGATTCATCCTCCATATGGATTTAGAGAACCAAATATGGGTGCTAAAAATGACTATCATTTAAAAAATTTGGACTTGGTTGTTAAGAGAGAAAACTTAGAGAGCATGGTGTCTAATAGTCTTGTTAATCCATGTGAAAGAAAAGTGTTATCTTGACTTCAACCTTGTTTTATACAAATTAGAATGAAAGGAAAATAATTCAAGTGTAAATGAACATTCAACAATTTTAATTACTTCAAATCAAAAAAAACGTGATAAAAGTGAAAATGGATATAATGATAGGTAAGTATGAATCTTTATCATAAGAATCTTGGAAGTGTAGGTAAACATGCTAACATAGTTTGTTGTGCAAGTTTTATCTACAAAAGAAATAAAGAATGAAGATGAGAATATGGGATCACAAACTTGTAACCATTTCTTAATATTATAGGAAAGGAAAACTTGGTTGGACAAAGGTGTTATTAGAATAAAATGGTGATTTTATGAGGAGAGCCTAGTCCTATCCATGGTATTACACTAAAACTCATAAAAAGAAACCCAAGAGGGTGCAATAAAGGAAAAAATGGTATTTATGAGAAGGGCCTAGTCATATGCATGGTTTTACACTACAACTCACAAAAGATAAATTTAAGAGAGCAAACAAAGAATGTGAGAATAAAATGGGGGAAATGATAGTTTTGAGGAGGTCCTAGTCCTATCCATGGTCTTAAACTGTAACTCACAAAATAAAAACCCAAGAGGGTACATAAAGTTTTGTAAAATAACAAATCAATAAAAGTGAAAGAAACTCATGAGGAATACTATATCCTATCAATGGTATTTTAATGAAACACATGAGAAAAAGAAAACAAAATAATAAGGGAAGGACCTAAGGTTTGTATAAAGAGAAACCACAGTAGAGGGTGAGACCCATGTATAAATCCTACAAAAAGTGTTAGTAGGATAGCATATAGAAATATGATAAGAAGGGAAATATCTAAGCAAAGTATTTATTCAATAATTATGCATTAGTAGGCTCTTTAAAATCATGGCATTCATTAGTTTTGAGTCAATAGGTTCTAGGATAAAGAATGTATTTCACTAAATAAGAGCCCCACCATTTTTGGGTGTATTTTCCTTATTTATCATGGGTATACTCTAATTTAAGGACTAGATCACCAACATTGAAAGTGTGGACTTTAACCTTTTTATTATGTTTCTTCATGATACATGATTTGTATTGGATATTATGATATAGAGTGGTTATATAATGTTCATCAAGAAGATTAAAAACATGAAGGTGAGTTTCACATAGTTATTCATTGAAAATGATACTATGAAGATATATAAGTAAAGAGGTAAGCTTAGCTTCTAATGGTAGGATAAACTCAAAACCATATACTAATGAGAATGGTGTTGCCCCAATGGTATTACATATGCTAGTATGATATGCCTAAAGTGTGGGATATATATGAAGATGTTGATCTATGTGGGTTTCATAGATGGTATTTTGAAAGATTTTCTTGAGAATTTTATTAGTGTCCTCAACTTGGCCATTAAAATCTAGATTATAAGGGTTGGAAAATTTGTGGGATATTTTAAATTTAGTGCATAAATGCTTCATGTCCTTATTCTTAAAATTTCCACCATTATCAAAAATGATAGCATGGGGAACTCCAAAATGATAAAGGATTTAGGTAAGGATAAATTTGGAAATATTAATTCCTGTGATGTTGACAAAAGTCATGGTTCTACCCATTTGGTAAAATATTTAGTAGTTATGATCATAAAAATATGTCCATCTTGTGATTGAGGTAGTTTGTCAATGAGATCTAATACCCACATGGAAAATAGCTAAGGAGATTCCATAGTTTGGCTCTCAGCTAGTGGTGAATGGATTTTATCATCATGGATTTGTCAAGGACTACACTTTTTAGAAAAATTGATATCATCCTTTTTGAGAATAGGCCAAAAGTATCCCATACATAAGCATTTATATGCTTTAGCATGTCTACTACTATGACCACCACAAATTTCCCCATGTACCTATTTAAGGAGAGGAGGTACATATTATTTGATTACATAAAAGAGAAGGGTACCTTCTGTGTTACAATAATAAAGGGTATTGTATCAAAAAACATATTTAAAAGCTTGTTTGTAAAGTCTAGTCTTTTCATGAGAATACATGTCTTGTCTTGAGAATAAGTTTGATGTTTGAGGAATTAGATAATGTATTTTACCATGGGATATATTAAATAATGATAGCATCAATATGATACATTAGTAAATCTTGTGGTTATATAGAAGATGCATACTTTCCTATTTGAAAGAAATTGGGAATCACTAAGAACTTGATGTGGATGAAATAAGGATGCTAAAGAAGAGAGTCAACAATAGAGTTCTTATCTCTTGGAATGGGATTAATGGTAAAAGAGGATAAATATTTGGTAAGGATATTATCCATTTGATTATAATCAGTAATATTTTGACTTTTACATTTGTAATCACCATTAACCTGACAATAGATAAGTTGGGAGTCACCTAAAGCATATAGATATGCAATATCTAATTCAAGTGCTACTTTTATGACTAAGATTAATGCTTCATATTCTTCCATGTTATAAGTGACATCAAAGGTGAGCTAAAATGCAAAAGGGATAATTTTACCATAAGGAATAGTTAGAATACAACTTACCCCAGATCCTTAGAGTCATTTCTTACTATGAAAGTGGAGGGTCCAAGTGTCTTCATGCAAATTGATCATGATTTCAAGAATCTCTTCGATAACTACTTTGGATATAGTACTATTGAGAATGATATAGGTATCTTCTTGATTACTTGCCTCTAAATCATTAGTGAAGTTATGAAAGTAATATTTAAGAGAGATAGACTGATTGAGACCTTTAATATAGAGAATGTTATCATCAAGGAGACTATCTTGAAGATGATTGGTAACGGGTATAGGTTCCACTTTAAGTTGGTTGGTAATAAGTTTCCCTTTGAAATTTTTTTATGATATGATATGAAGGTCAAATTACATTAAGAAAACCATCCACTTGTTAATATATCCCTAGGAAGAAATGATTTGGAGAAAAAGTGATGAAGTGGGTCAAAATGAATTATGACATAGGTTGTTTGATAGAGTAACCAGTGATGAAGCTTTTCAATTGAAAAATAGATAGCGAGGCAATTAAAATCTACCTTAGTATAATTTTTTTTGAAATCAATGAGGCCTTAACTAATATAATAAATAACATAATCTCTTCTAGTATCATCTTATTGGGCAACCAAAGCCCTAACTAATATGGGAGTAGAAGTAGTGTAAAAAATCAAAGGATGATAATTAGAAGGTGGATGAAGGGTAGGTAGATGTAGTAATGATTATTTAATTTTTATAAATGCTTTATAACAAGGATCATTCCATTCTAAATAATTACCTTTCTTAAGAAGGGAATTATGTAGTAACCCATTTTGGGGATGAATCATCGGATTTCCCCAATATTATTGAGGTAAGTACGAATGTCTAGAATGGAGTGAAGAATAGGCATGTTGACTATAACATTAATTTTATAAGGATTGACATCAATAACATTAATATAGAATAATAACCCTAAAAATTTACCAGATGTAATGCCAAAAACACATTTGTATGGGTTGAGTCTATCTTTGTACTTGATGAGTTGATCAAAGATGATGAAGAGATCAAAGAGATGGGTTTTGTGACTTTTAAATTTGGAAATGAGATCATACGCATGGGTTTCCATAATATTATGTATAATATCATGAAAAATGGGGGTCATAGCCTACTAATTAGTAGTTATAGCATTTTTAAGGATGAAAGGCATCTTAACTTAGCAATAGGTGCTCCATTCCATAGTTCATGTTATCTTGTGTTGTTCTTTGGTAGAAATATGAATTTGGTTATAGCTCAAAAAATCATCCATGAGGCACAACATTTCATATCTAATATTGGAATATATGATGGCATATATCGAGGGTAATGGGAAATTTTACTTCGGGACAAGTGAGGTTAAGATTGTAGAAGTTGATGTAGATGTGAATAACCATGGTAACTACTTTGTAAATGGGAAAATTTCTTGACACCCATTCACAATAGTCCATAGGTTTAATAAACTTATAATATAATAGTTTGATAATTTCTTTATGGTATACAGTGGAAACTTTATAGGTAATTTATATTATCTCTATCAAATGGGATTGGTGTTAGGGTATGTGACTACATTTTACATAATAATACTAGGATCGATATTAGGAATGTATTCATATGACCAAGTGAAAGTATTGTGATATTTATCAAAGAATAGACTAAAATTATCATGCTCAGTTGACATGAGTTCTCAAAAAACTATTATAGGTCAAGGACAGGAGGGTGTGCCATATTCTAATCTCGTGGTTTCCTCAATAATCATAGCATTTGCATATTGAAAATGATATGTCATGTTGGGAAGAGAGGAAATGGGGTTGGTTTTGGGATTGATACTAGCAATATTTTTTTTTAATTGAGGAGACTTTTGCTTGAAATTCCCAAGTTTGTGATATTGTCAAGGAATTTGAGGTTATCAGGAATAGAGTAATTCAATAATGGCTTCATCACTAAGTAACATAGGTAAAGGTCCATAATATTCCACATCTACTTCAATTTTTTTTTTACCATAGTGATTGTATTCAAAATGTATCTAGTGTACATCTATGGCCTTATCATCAAGAGTAATCTTGGGAGTAGGTGTAACTGTATAGCAAGGTTGAATGGATTTAATTGGATTGATAATAGGCATATCTTTAGAATCATTTAGGAAGGGAATCTAGTAAAGTAATTGATGGGATAGGAGGTATAGAAGGTTTTGGAAGTTCCAAAGTTATGAGAGGTAATATTTTTTCAACAACCCAAGGAGTATCAAGAAGTGGATAATTAACTTGAGGTACATGACCTTTAGGTTCTAATTCAATATATGTGGAAATAATATGAACATCATGGTTAAAATCATGTATTTTATTTAAGGTTTGTTGATCATGTTGGACATCCAAGTTACATGATTGAGCTTGGGTCATGATGTAATTATCATCATAGGTGGGAGATAAAGTACATGTTTGTGTCTCTAAAGGAATTTCTAAAGGTGATATGCCTATATCACTAAATTTATGAGGTCACATGGTTACATTGTCTTAAAATAACTTGATCACACCATAATCATTACAAGTGAAAGCATATTTTGTATAAGATGCTTCATGTTTATTACACAGAGGAGGGAAATTGGTGATCTCATCAATAAGAGAGATGGTATGATCATGAGGTAAAAAGGAAAGAGGAAGCCACTCCAAAATGTAAAGAGGTATCTTGGAAGTATTATCCCTCATGTGATTAGTCCATGATCATCTTATGATTATATTATAGGATAATGGTAAGTTGATAACCATAAGCTTAGTAGGTATATTTTTGGGTCTAATAGTAAGAGGGATCCAAATATAGCCAAGCAGATTTTGATTGGTTTTATCAAATCCATGACATGTTAGATGAGTTTTCTTGAGACAATCTTTATTATACCCAAGTTCTTGAATGAGCCAAAGAGATGTCACATTAATTCCTGACCCTTTGTTTACTAATACTTTGTGAATAAGGGTGGTATTAATGTATATTTTAATAAAGAAAGGTGAATCATCATCTCAAAATATAATTTCATCATTGATCATGTCTTCTTTAAGGAACTCTATGGAGAGTTTTGAAGAAGGACAAATAGTTTCAATGGTATGAACTTATATTGGTTGAGTCTCGTGAGATTTTTTGCTTTGGATACTCTTGGTTTTGGTTAAGGAGGACAAACATTGATTACAATAGTTGAATATTGGAAAGATCCATTAATGGTTTTAGTGTTAGTTTCAAACTATTTCACTAGAAAGTCTTGACACTTAGCTTGGTCGAGAACATCATGTAAAGTTTGGGGAGAAAAAGTTCAAAACTTGTATTAGAGTGAAGGTGGTAACATTGTGATGAAAATTTTGAATGAGTTGTCATCATTCATGTTTTGATTAGATTTGTGGGCTAAATATTTCCATCATTTGATAAAATCATGAGATGATTTAGTAGGGAATTGCTTAACATTGAAGAAATGATCAAGACAAATTTTAGAAAGATCATTTGTTCAAATTATTTAAGTAAAGGGTTGAATAAATCCTCAAGTTACCATATATAATGCTAGAGAAGTTGGTTATACCATTCTAATACATCATCGGTGAAAGTTTTAACTAGAAGTTTGGTACTAGTGAAGGCATTAGTTTGGATCCACTCTTTATAAAGATTATTGAATGCCTTGAGAAAATATGTGGGGTATTTAGTGTCATCATATTTAATATTTGGAGATATATTACTAACATCAATAGATACAATGAAATGGGCTAAAGGTTCCTTTTGAATGTGTTGAAGCATCTTATTATGTATGATAGGTTGGGAAATAACATTTCTTATGACATCTATAGGAGGTGGAGGAATAAAATTTTGATTATTTTCATATAAAATAATGGGAGGTTTATTAGCCATGTTTATCTGATGGTGTTGAAGTTTCATCATTTGGGAGGTTTTATATGTTTGCATGATGTTCATTTGTTGCACTATATGTGTAAGAATTTGAGTTGTATCAATTGGTGGGTTGGTTTTGGGAAGATGATTACTCAAATTGGTATTATGGGGATGGTTAATATGTGGAAGATTGGTAGGAGCTGGGTTTTTGGTGTTCAAAAGGTTTCCTTTGGGATTATTTATTATGATTGAGTTAATTGATCCCATAATATGGTAAGTTGTATGAAAATGAGGATTATCTTGATAAGTATGAAATGGTTCTGATTGACCAATATCATATGTTGGAGTGATTTAAACCATGTTTCAATCAAAAATGAGGGATGAAAAAAGATTTTTCAAGAATGAGAATCCTCTTGGGTAAAGAAAGTAGGAAGAAAATAACATCCCAATAGCATCTAAATATATTAAAGTTATCCAAAAAGATTTTGATAGGGTATTTCATGATGCTTAAATGAAAAATCTAAGATCGAGAAATAAGTAGGAAAATAGGGATAGAGTTAGCCAAATACAAAACAATAGTAGCCAAAAGGTAAAAATTCAATTGATTCGATAGAGTTTGTGAAAAATATCCACATAGTAGGATGTAAAAGACATAGTCAAACTACTCAACTATGTTTTTAAAATGGTAAAATTGAAACATATAATAAATATATAAAATCATATGGGTCAAATATGTACTTAAAATAGATAAATTGAATAGGTTGAAAAGATACATAGTCATATAAGGAGACTGTGTACTAAGGGTAAGCAAGATTAACAGTCTATAAGAGACTATGTCAACAGGGATGTTAGTACTATGAAATTATGTATTTTTTTTTCAAGATAATAGTTGAGTAAATAAATTGAAACACACAAGTAATTATATCAATGTGGTTGATGTGATTGGAACACATATCACAAACCTTCCACTAATGTTGGTGAGTGCAAGTTTTGTAATACAAAATATAATGATCAAAGATAAAGTAGTAAAGCTTAAATGTTAATTCTAACTAATTGGTCATTTTTGAATGTTTTGAATTTATAATAAATTTTATAAATTAATGTGATGTGGAATTATCTATAATAAGGAACTAAAAATCAATCTATGGATAGTTTCAATTGGTTTAGGCTAAAAGGGGTCTGTATTTGTGATAGTACTAGCTTGGTATTAGGGCATACTCCCTCACTTCACAATCCCATAGTGATAAGGGTCTTAGGTGTTTTAAAAATATATACCATTAACCATGTGTTTATACTTGGCCAAAAAACCAAATTGGCTTCCCCCTTGGTGATGAAATTCAAGTAGGTAGACCTTGGGAAGAAAAATGTGGACTATTTTTTTTATGTAAAGTGATTTAGAAGTGTGTGCAAAAGAGAAAAATAGTGTGACTAAATCAATAAATTTAAAAAACACCTAATTAGTCTATATTTGTTACTCTAAGATTATAAGCAACTGAAATGGAAAGTGAATTAATTACTACCAAAATAGTTTAATTCCTTTAACTATGAAGAATACAGAGTTGGTTCAAGTGACACTATATGCAAACATTATAGAATAGAGTCGACAAGGTCACTCCTACTATGCAGAAGTAAGATCTAGAAGAACACAATTGAACAAGTTGATTATGTCTTCTAGAGAGAAGACATGTTACAAAAATGTGTCAAGTTACTCAACCTAGTTTGTTGTAGGTTTATAGTTTTATAGACTACAAACTTGTGAAAATAATAATGTAAATAAAAAATAGAAATGATAGATAAGGTAAGAATGAACCTTAGTGATTTTTAAGATGCTTAGATTTACAAAAAAAATTGTGTTGATCAAGTGATAATTTTAATATTCTATGAACAGAGATGATTCAGTCAACGCAGTCTACAAAACCTATATGCTAAAAAATAATATGAGAATAGAGTCAACTATCTCAACTATGTTTCCAAAATTGTATGTTGAAAAAGAGAATGGAGTCGACTAGCTCGATTATGTATGCAATTTTATAACTAAATAAGAATATTGTGTCGATTTGATTGATCCAATCACATATATTTGAATAATACATGCATAGAAAGAACATAGTCATTTTGGAGTGATTGTGTGTTAAACTTGCACATAAAATATTAGACTTTATCAATATATTTGATATAATACTGCAAGAATAAATGTATAAGATGATAATAAAATTAATGCATAAAACAAAAATTACATGGATTTGATTCATGTTGGATTCACCTGAATGTTTACAAAGGAAATATAGCTCACCAATTAATCAATCCTATCTCTAAAAATATAAATCCTAATTAAACTTCTATTTGTTGATACATTTGAACATTTGAGTTCATGACCAAGATGGATCTGATAGACCTAACCAAGGGGTCCCTTACCATAATAATGTCACTAGAGAGGGTTCTAAAGCCTCTAGTCAAGTAAAACCATGTAATAACCCTAGATATGTCATATGTTTTCATATTCACTAAATACATGAAAAGTAAAGCAAAATATAACCTAATGATCACCAAAGCTTGTGGCATAAAATGGAGGTAATAAACATAAAAGTAAACATGCATATAATAATTATAATTAAGATATGTATATTTATAACCCTAATGTATGGGGAGAGAAATATATTCAAAATATAGTACTTATGTTACTTATATCTAATAAAATAGAGGAATAAAGTTAGATATACTTATCTTGAGGATGAACCCATCAAGACTCAATCTCTCCCTTAGCAAAAGGTACTTCACAAGAGGTTTTTTTGGTTTGTAAGGATCACTAAGATAGGCCAAATCATCCAAGACTTTTATAAAAGATGATATTATTATCTAAGTGTAAACCCTAAGAAAATAACTGATTAATTAGAATGGTCAAAGAGCATATTGTAAAGAAGTGTAAATGAATAATTAACTCATGTGTCTCTCTAAGAAATTGCAAAAAGGATGTGTATATATAATTGGATCTAATCCTAAACTTTTTCAAAAATTTAGTTAACATAGTTAGCCCAATCAACCATGTTTCATTAATTCCTAAAAGGAAATTAGGTTCTGTATTAGGTCAGCTAAGGCTGAAAGAGTCTTGTAACATGCAACTATAATTAAGTATAGGGTTGGCCTATGCCAAATTTATTTGATAAATGTTAAAAATGATTTTAGGATTAGGTAGTAGTTGTCTAGAGTGATGAATTTCTTGGATGTGTGTAAGGGAGGTGTCAAAACTTAGGGAAGTGTATACGATATGGTTATGTAGATTACAAGTAGTGGTATATGGGAAAAAATCTTGCAAAACACCAATGGTCTACCCACCCATTTCCCAATGCACCCTTTAAGGTGTGAACTTAGAAAGATTGAGACTTGATGGGTTATTATAAGCTATAAAGCATCAATAATTGATAAAGTTTGAAAATATGTAGCCTTGGAGATGAATCTATGGTGCACACTGAATTAATGGGTCCTAGAATGCAATTTTGTAACAATGAAGAGATAAGCTCTTGTCCTCCAACTGATATTTCCACCTCTAGGACATCAAGGTGAAAGTCCACCACTTCAAACATGTATAGATAGAAAAAATATATTTTCTTCCATGACCACAACCAATCCAACTAGATTTATGTTTTAACTACTGTTTAAGCACTGAGAAACATTGACAACAAATATTGCCAAAGTTGAAGCTATAACTAGAGACATTTACCTTCAATGCTTCATGGATCAAAATTGACACTTCTAACATGTCTACAGTGTTCTATAATATTTAGGACCAAGTTTTTGGCATCTGATCATGCTTGGTCGAGATACCCACTGCCCATTTCAGCCTTAATAATGTCCTTCCCAATACAAAAAAATTATAGTTTTTTTGCCTAACTTTATATGCACATAAAATGGAAACCATAAATCATTGGCACAAATAGAAAGAAACTTCACATACATGTTAAGTCCCTATAATTTTACCTTAGATCATGTTGATATAACCTTGGAGATGAATTCATGTCACACACTATAGTAATAGGTCTTGAAATGAAACTTTTTTGTAGTGAAGAGACAAGTTATTATCCTCCAACTGACATTTCCACCTCCAGGAACTCTAGGTGTAAGTCCATCAACTTAAACATGTTTAGATATGAAAATGACATGTGCTACCATGAACATGACCTCTAAATCCACATGAATGCATATTTTCATTATTTTTAAGGAGTGTGAAAACACTGACAATAGCTATTATCAATGTTGAAACTACAGTTGGATAAATCTACCTTCAATGCTTTATGGCTAAAAAATGGCACTCTCAACATGTTTGGGGTGGTAGATAACATACAATTATAGGTTATTGGCCTCCCATCACACTTGGTAAAGATACCCATTATCCATTTCAACTTCAAGAATGCTCTTTCTATAATAATTGAGTATTTATATTAAGTTTCTCTTAGCTTCAAGAATATGAAATTCTTTATTAACAGTGCAAGCCGCATGAAGGTGGAAACTTGTTTGGCACCACTAACCTACAAAAAAAATTGTTAGTGAGTAATTAAATATGAAATTTATATGTACTACCTATAAACTTAATAAAATTTGGTAAAATTAAATACATTTACATTCTAGAATTCAACATACCATGGAATTTCAATCTAATAAACCACTAGGATCTTCTCTAATCTTGATAGTAGTAAGAATAGCTTCATGATTTGAGTCACAAATTTTTCAAAGACTCTTTTTTAATGACCTCCCATTTACCAATCAAATATTTTTTTCAAGAACGAAATTTTAATGGTATAATATCTTTTTATGTGTTTCAAAGTCTTCAAACAAGTATACATCTAAATTTTTGATAAGATATCATCGAAGCCAAGTTATAGTGACTACCATAGACCCAGTTAGATAGTCAATTTTTTTTCATATAGGATTTGGAAAGTAAATTTTGTTTTTCCTCTACAAATTAACATTAGTAATTTGTTACCTCTTCATTTTCCTCCTCATTAATAACTATAAATACATGCCCTATATCACAAAAAATAAATTTAAATGACACTATCAAGATAGATAATGATAATAAATAGTACATAATGATTAAAATTCTACCTAGTTTAACTAGATCAAATACATGGTCAAAGTCATGTGACGATGTCATATCTATAAGTTGTAATGTTGGTGGAGCCTGATATATGTCCATTGGAATTAGATTTTTGTAACTCAATTAATCTACCCACTCTTGTGACTTGCACTCATTCTAAATAGAGTCCATGCATGTAAAATAGAAGCAGGCCAAGTGTATTTTATGAATAGTCTAAGAAACTTCATTTTAGCTATGAAATGAGTGGAGATAACTCAATCCCATCATAGTCATATAATCCTCATACTTTGTTGAGTGTTATTATTCCATCAACCATAAATATCTATGAATAATAGAATTTTCTTAAGCACCATGGCCCATTTTATCATTACACCATTCAATAATAGTTTTTTCATTAGTCAAAACAACATCATCTTCAAAATTTAAATCCTCTCTTGTAATAACTCTTTTTACACATGCTCTAACACTATCATGCTCCCCTTTTCCATGACAAATCTTAGTGAACCTCCAAATATGTTCTATGTTAGTGGTAACATGAATCTTCCATAACTAGTAAAACATATATGTATTCTTTAATTATGATGTGTAATTATCTAACCAAATGTAATGTTGATTGAAATTAATATTCCTCTTAGTTAGCTTTTCATATAACATCTCAAAACAACCTTTCACGTACTATGTATAATTTTATCAGTCATGACTGACATACAAATGGCACTCCCTTAATATTTTTGATCTTGATCTATAGTATTAGATGCATGCATGAATGTTATATGTATGAATATGGAAACCTATACTAAGTTTTAATAATGTGACTGAACTTCCATTTGTGGTTTGAATGTGTAATTCTCAAAAAGGTTGAATACTAAAACAATAGAAGCAAGTGGGAATATGTAATTTCTTAGCTTTAAATGTTCATCTAATAATATATCCATATATATGTGCCTTTCATACTCATAAAAAATTTCCTCTTTGAATTTGACCATAAATTTTGAAACAAGTATCTATTTTGTAACAAGCTCACACCTTTTAGATTCTTTGTCATTTTTTACTTGACAAGTCATAGATTTTTATTTTCTCAAAGAAAATAATTCATGCCCAATTGCACTTTTACTCTCATCATGGATACAAATTTTTAATTTTGCTAATCCACCACAAATGTTGTAATTTCCAACCAGACATGTTTTGTTATAAAAGAACTATCCATCTAGTCTTTAACAAAAAATTATTGGAATAAATTCCCAAGCTAATTTTGGTAGAAATTCTATTCCACACTCCTAAAAAAATGGTGTCATTATGGAAATTAAAATGTATATGAGAAAATCATAGCACATTAAAAATTCAACATGTTGCCTACAACAAAAAGTGTTGCATGTGTGATTTAATTTTACATAAAAGGGTTTATCCATCTCAAAATATATTTAATTAATATAAATTTGTGGATGTTTTTCTAAAAACTTAGAGTATCATTATGTTTGGATCATATCTAAAAAATGTTTGGAGTACAGTTCATGGTTAGGAGAACTAACTCTTCTTCTTAATATATCTCTTATATTGGGTGAAACTCTTATATTATCTTTCCAAAATTGTGCAAGCAAATCTTTGAGAGCATCGGGTATAGACTTGTTCTTTCATGGAAGTCTACCGTATAATGCCCAAAGCTCATTGGTTGTGGCATAATTAATTATTTTTAATATTCCAATTGATTTCATTAATGTTTTTCTATTTATGTTTAGTGCTTGAATAGTTTATAAAATCAATCACTTTCTCTATGTTTGACCACTTACTCCACAAGTTGTATTTATACATTGGGAAACACAACAATATTTTTTGCATGATGTCTATGATATGCACCATGTAGATTTTCAATAATTTCATTATTTTGTTCATCCATGTTAGATGTTCTTAGTCCTAGGGTGTACATTGTAGGTCTCATCTTAATCACTTTCATCAATGAAACAAACAATTGACATTTTTGACTAACAGATTCTAATTTTTCAAAAAAAATATCCCATTTTTTTAGCAAGTATTCTAAAATGGTTGTTGGACATTTTATTATGCATTGGTTTCAAAATGTTTTCATCAAATTCAATTAAGTACTTGCCTTTTCTACACACAATCCTTGGAGGTGTTATTAATGATGTAATTTTTTGAGAGGATTTTTTAAAATCATTATATTCACTAATATTTTCTTCACTTTTACTTTAATATTTAGTGTTTCCATGACATTTTATTCATTGTTACTTTCATCATTATTTGTTTCCATGTAATTTTATTCATTGTTAGGTGTAAATCATTGTGCATAGATTCATCATCAACAAAATAAAAAACTTTATTATTTTAATCTAGATTAGCAACATAATTTGGACTTCTAGGTAAACATTTGTCATCATTATTCAATTTCATCATTATCTACGACATTTGGTTCATTAGGGATAATGTTTGTACCTTTTCTCGAGTAAAATGCTTACATGCATACCTTATTTTTCTCTCCACTCTTGAAATTTATCTAGTGTTTTGTGCTTTAAATTATTCCTCTTATTTGAATGATATCCATCACCCATTAACTTAATAGCTTTTTTTGTGACTTGTAGGCCACAAAATGAAGTAGAGAATGTTTGTGGGGACAAGATCACTGATTGAGGTTAAAAACAAGAATTGAAATAATATTTTTTTATATTATGAACATAATGTGTAATCATTGTAATGCATGTGTTATAATGTGTATGCATTAAAAAGCATATGCACTGTATTTACATAGCTATATATCATATAACTATGTCATAAAAATATTATTTGATGTAATTGATTCTTGAATGATTTTGAAATCACATCTTATACATATGAAATTAGGTTCAATTAGCCCAAAGTAACATCCTATACTCAAAATTATGTTCAAGGGGTTTATATTACCCCCAATTGATTTTATGATTGCCTTTGTGATAAAATCAATGTTGATTGAGCCCCACATCATAGTATATAGTCATAATTAGGTTGGAAGGGATTACATTGAATTTTATTTCATGATTGAACTAGTGGACTATTTGATTTAGGTTAATATTCCAATGGGATTGATTGACCCCTAAATTACATCCTATATAGTCAAAATTAGGTTCACGAGGTTCAATTTCATCCAACTTGCCTAACTCATTATAACAATGGACTAGTTGGGTCAATATGTTAGGAAACATGAGTTAATTTATCCCCAAATCACATCCTAGACTCACATCTAGGTTCAAGGGGTTCAGATTGGCACCAATTGCCTTCATGTTTGTATTTATAATAAAATTAGGGTCGATTAAGCCATATTTTGCATCCTATATAATCGATTGAGCCATAAATTTGGTTTGCTAGGCTCAATTTAGCCCAAATCATGTCTCTAATTACATCAATTGACTAATTAGATAAATTCATGATGGAATTAGAGATAATTTATCCACAAATCACATCTTGCTCTTAAAGTTAGGTTGAAGGGTTCAAATTGGCCTCAAATGCCTCGTTGATTGAATGAATCTATTTGGCTCATTATATGATGACATTAGGGTCAATTTCACTATTAATCACATCATATACAATTAAAAATAGGTTCATGTGGCTCAATTTTTAAAAAATTATGTCACTGATTGCACCATTTGACTAATCAGTTTAATCTATGATGAAATCAAAGCCAATTTAGCCTCAAATCACATTATATAGTTGAAATTAGGCTTTAGGGGCTCATATTGACCCTAATTACCTCCATAACTGAACCAATCAACTATTTCATTTGTTATATGATGACATTGGAGATTATTGAGCCTAAAAACACATCCTATACATGTCAAACTAGCATCTATCATTAAACCAAATGATTCTTTACGTCATTCCCTAATGAAATTAGAGTTGATTCGGCCCCAAATGAAATTTTATAGTCACTATTACATTTAAGGGGCTCAAATTAGCCCCAAGTATCTTTAGATTTAACCCATGGACTATCTAGTTTATTTTGTTATGACATTGGAGTCAATAACCCTAAATTAAATCTTTTATAGTCAAAATTAGGCTCATGAGGCTCAATTTTTCTTAAATTGCATCATTGATTACACTAATTCACTCAATATACTAAGAAATCTAAGCTAATTTAGCCTCAAAAACATCCTATACATGTGGTTACATTCAATGGGTTTAAATTGGATATAATTACCTCTATCATTAAAATAATTGACTCATTCATTCATTTTATAATGAAACTAGGTTTGGATAAACCCTAAATCATGTTCTATATAGTCAAAATTATGATCACATGTGCAAACACATAAAAATTACATCAATATATTCATTATGTCTTTTTGTGTGGTAGTGTATATAATGACACTCTCCACATTAAAATAAAAATATAAAAATTATAAATGTGAATAGATACACAAATAAATATAAACATTTATAAATAGACTAAAATCATTTTTTGTTTTATATCAATATATACATAGGCTAAGTTCATTTTTTTTCCATGTCAGTATATTGCATATGCACTATAGTGCATACATGTTATTGTATGTTTGAATTTTAAAAATAAGCCTTTTGGCTCAAAAATGGCTTGGATTCTAGAGCCAAAGGATTGGACCTATCAACACAACCAAATTTAAAATCTTTGATATAAAATAATAAAATTCAAATTCTATCACCAAATACACTATGAATTTAATGAAATAATTCATAAAATTATTACCACAATGGTGAGCATGCTCTCCTCTTTATAAATATATGATTTTTTTTAATTATTGAACTATTTTAAGGTTTTCATCTATGTCTATTTCTAACCATGGCTTTTTTAGGCCACTACATGACATAAATAGACATGCGTATATAGTTTATGTATTTTTTTCATTGATCCAAATGCAACAAAATATATATGGTCACAAACTAGGCCTAATTCTACATGCATTAAAAAAACTAATTTTAATTTTTCTTGAGGTAGTTATTTGGGATAAATGGTTGGCTATCCATTTTTTGTCAGGGTTCAGGATCTATTTTCTTGTAAAATTAATTAAAAATTATTCATTAAATTTTTAAAAATAAAATATAGGTCGCAAACTAGATGATTTTATCTAAGTTTTCACCAAAGGATTTCAAATGATATTAAACGATTCTAAAAAATGGGGGCTACACGACTAACTATCTACTTTGTTTTCCTAAAAAATAGAAGTTCTTAAAATTTTAGATATTTAACCTAGTTAAACTTAACTTTACAAAAAATAGTGTTTTAGAAACTATACTTTAAATTCAATAATTCATTTTCTTATACCCTATTCAAATTTTGAGCGTAGCCATCTCAAATTATTTATATAAGTTTAGATTTCTCAATTTTAAGGAAATATATTTCCACATGTAGACCCCTTTGTATCCACCATCTTTATGCAATTACCTATATCTAATAAAATAAGTGTAAGGATTGATCCTAATTATGTCATTTGAATAGGAATTATGATTACAACCAATGTTTAGACCATCTCCTAAGCTTTACTGCATAGTCACATGTAATTTACAAAACTTATCTTTCCACCTTGGCCCTTTGATGATTACCTCATAAATATTATTAAAAGGAGGTACTTTGGAGCTTAATATCTCATTACAGCCAAACAAATCTCTATGATAATTAAAAAAATAATGATTATAGTTACCTTCCATTTCAAGGATATGATTAAAGGGGAAGAGGGGTTGGGGAGGCAGATCTTATAGAAAAGGGGTGCATAAATTTATCTTAGTCAGTTATAGGCTTATTAAAACTAGGCATAAACATGGGATTTTACCTCTGCTCTCAACATTTTACACTCAATTGTGCCAACATCAATTCACATAAGGCACAAGCCTTATGTAACCACCCAAAGTACAGTTGAGAAGGAACAGGGTCACGCATTAGGCTAGTTATGTCATGGTGTAAGAGATTAATTATGGGACTTGTTCGTTTGAGAGAAGGGTTTAGATAGATTCATAGGTTCAAGCCTGTCATGGGCTAATCTTGGTGGCCTATAGGTAGAAGCCTTTTGGTTGACTATTTTTAGATTCATATGGTTGAAAGCCTTTATTAAACTAGGCCCAACGTCATATAGTAAATTGAAGGGTCAAAGGGTTACTTCCTTTCAAGTACTCATACTAGGCTCACACTTCCAATAAGGGTTGAAAAACTTGGTGTAGGATCTATATACAAGTTATGATGACATCATCAAATAATGCAGGGACTCCATTAATGATGTGATCCATAATCTCATAGATAACATTCTTAACTTAAATGTATTGGAATTACCTTAGTTTACTCATTACTCATTCAGATATTAATACCAAAGATGGGTAAACTAGATATCATGTTTACTGAAACCATTCTTTGTCATTAATCAAGGCTTAAATAAATATAATATATAGTTCATGGCATTTAGAATAAATTATGTTTAACTCAAACTATCTAATGATCCAAATGCTCATATCTGAGCTTGGGTGCTTACAAATGGAACCTTAATGGCATCCATGCTATCCCTAGGTCTAATGGTTGTAATAACAATGCATAGAGATCATCTTAATTCCACCAGAGCTTTACTGCACTATTTGTTGTATCCTTAGATCAATTGGTCTAAGCTCTTTTTATAGCACTTTAGGAACAACTATGATAGGGTGGAATGCATACATTAATTGTTGATCTAGAGCCTTGGTGATCATTCCCATCAGCTCCATCACCTTAAAAACTTTGCACTACAATCCTCACGTATTATCCAATCATCAAAAATGACCCAAAAATCCTAGAATGGGTTAGTTGCATGCCAAATAGTGTAAGGTATTCGTTGAACCCTCTAGCTAGCACCAAAATGCCAAAATTTAATCATTAATAAAAATTATTCCTCATGCCAATGTGGAAGTTGTGCTAGGATAAATCCTATACTTATTAAAATAAGGGGCCCAACATTACCCCATACAAAATTTCTAGTCCATCCTTAGACTATGTTTTCAAGGTTTTTGGTGTGTAGAACTTGGATGTACTTTCCTTAAGCTTGATGCTAAAGTATTCAAAGACCTTAATGACAAGCTTGATTTCCTCAGTGACACTATCTATTTCAGCGGAGGTAACACTAAGTGCAAGCACATCAATCTTTTCCAATTCCTTCCAAAGGCCTTTACATTTACCTTAGCCTTATTCACACTCCCATCTAGGATTATTCTTTGCTCACCAGCCTTAGTCTATAGAGTGTAAAAGAGTGCTTCCAGGTTCTAATCTTGGTCTTTGATTTAGGTGCTTAGCACATTAATATTCCCCATGATCTACACCCACTCTGACCTGCTCATTAAGTACACCTGCACCATAAACTTCTCCTTCTCCTCTTTTGCCTACTTGAGGCACATATCTATGACTAATGCTTGGTTTGAGAATCTTAATAAGATGGTAGCTATTGCATTTATGCCCTCTTGTAATTTAACAAAGAGGTCTTATAACTCTTTAAGCTTTCCAGTAAGTTACTTTTATAGTGTGATGCGGGTATCTTCTTCTTCTTCTTGCATCAGCTCAAGTTTTAATCTTGGGAGCATCTACTCCACTAGCACATAGGTTTTATCAACCTTAAAGAGGTTCAAAGTATCAATGCCAAGTAGAAGGGATGGTTCATCCATCTTTATGTGCTCACACAGCTGCTGTAGTTTGAACTTAGTTGCCTATGCATCCTCTTGGGCTTCTTTATGGAGTTGCTTCCATTTTTCACCCTACCATCATTGATTATATTCTAGTATGTAACCTCAATGGACATCCTAAGTAATGCATTCATAGATCACACTAGTTTCATAGAATGAGGGTTTATGAGGAGGGAGTCTTGGCCTACCTCAAGATCTTTTAGGATTGAAGTAGCTACTCTAGGTACCTTGAAGTGAGGCTTATCTATATATTGATCAAACACAAATGCAAGTTGTTTGTACATCGTAATTGTAGTGGCTTGGGGGGAATGGTGTCAAACATGTAAAGGTCTTCATCCTCCCATCCCTTTTATGCCTTTTCCTTCATGTTTATTTTTGCATCATCCTTTTCAATGATGTCCATCTACACCTATTTTCTTTCCTCTTCACTAGTGCCATTGCTTTATTTGGTGATTTCCTTAGAAGATTCACTTACTTATTCCTTAGGGGTTTCTTCCTTAGACTTTTCCCCTTCATCTTCTTCTTCTCCTTAAGGCTTCTCAATGTTCACCTCTAGGGTAATTCCCTCAGTGCCAACATCACCTTATTATTGTTAAGGTTCTTTGACTATCTTGTTTTGTTATTCTAGGGTGCTAGTATCACATTCTTTCTATTAAATCACCCCTTCATTCTTGAGCGCAACTCTTGTGTAAATTCTTTTGCCTTTTTGGTGGGGGTACTGGGTGATTTTTTAGATACTTCAATAGATATTCATATGGTTTCAGGAACCTTCTTTGCCTTTTCTATCATGACCACTTCCTTTTCCTTAGCAAGTCTACACTTATTTTCTAGTACCAATGCCATCTCAATTTCTTCCTCACTCAAGCCCATTTTCTTCCAAACCCTTCTCTTCTCCTCTTCTAATTATGGAAGTAGTGTAGAGGATTCTTCATTAGATGAGGATATTATCATCTCTTCTACTTCTTCAAGTGTGATGGTTGTGCCACTTTAAAAGGCTTCATGCACATCCTTAGTGTTAGGATCCTCTTCCTCTTCTTCCTCTTCTTCCTATAATATATATGCCCCTATGTTTTCTTCTTCTATCTCCTCCTCCATTTTAGGCATGAGAGTCACCTCCTTATCCATTTACACTATAGTGATTATAAGAAATGAAACCAATCCCTTAGTCTTCTTATTTTTGTGCTTCTTATTGGAAGAAGCAATCTCTAATGTGAAGGTCATGTGCTTCTTAGGAGCTGGGGGTGTAATTTATTCTTTGGAGGCAATCTTCAACTTGATGTGCTTTGTGATCTCCTTAAGTTTCTCCCCTTGCTTCTTATATAGGGTATTCTCCTACATCTTTAGTGTTGGCTTCCCTTCATCATTGATTAGGAGAGTTCAATCATCATATTTTTAGGATCAACACCCTTATTATATGGCTTCATCATGTAATAGACATTGAAGATGCACCTGATTATTATCTCCCTTTAGAGGGGATGGAGGTTTGTCTTGTTAGAGTCATCATCCTTGTCCTATGTGGCCTTGGTTCTATGGTGCACATATTGGCACCTCAATTTGCTCCTATCTTGATCCACAGTCTTTACCAGGTTCTCTAACTATTACACATTTGGAATCTTCCTTAGCACTACCATGAAATATTTTGTAGAAAGTGCATAAGATGGCTTAAGCCATCTGAATAGGTTCCCATCTATGAGATCTATGTTTACTAAAAAAATGGTGCATTATGATGAAGGTCACCATTATTACCATATGTTGTGGGAGTTTCTAAGGGATGCACTATTCAATCCCAAAAGCTTCGATATACTAATCATACTACCCTTGCATCTTTTTTTTGTATTTTTTTTAAAAATTTGGGTGGGCAGATGAAGTCTTGATACTTCATTTTAGTGGAGTCATTATGGGATGGGAACACCCAAAGGTTTTCTTCATCTCCATCAAGCAAAATGATATCCTCCATCACTATCAATATTAACATGTATCCCCACCTAAAGTCTCATGAATTTTGTGGTACTTCAATGCATTCTTCATAATCTCCTTAGCAATAAATTTGGAGATGTTAAACTTTACCCCTTGTATCATGTGGTGGGTTATGCACAATTGGGTCTTGCTAATGTCAGACCATCATTCGTCGAGGTATAGTTTGGAACTAACCAGGTGTGTTGTGGCCCTCATAATGGGGTCCTAGATATCCTTTATAAGGAATGTGAACCATAACTTGTAGTAGCCTAAGAGCTTTATAACCCTTATCACCTCCACATCATCTTCTATCATCTAGAAAATGTATATCCCTATGCTAGGGAATCTCATGATCTTATTGATGAGGCATGCTAAGATCCACATGTGCCTCCCTATGAAATAAAATATATCACCATGGATGTGCAAGAGGAGGAATTATCCAATTCCTCTAACTTTCCAAAGCTTAGCAACTCAACTAGTTGGGTTGTGTTGGTGGTCACTAGTTTGTCTCAGATGGATATGTCAAAGAGTGTATCACCCACCTTTATTTTTTTCTTATGTTAACTATCTAGTTCTTGTTGATTTCCTATGCATTTTCTAAGAATATTATGGTTACACTCCTTCAATATACACATGTGAGTAAAGGATACCTATTTCTCCCCCACTATGACCTCTTGGAGGAATTACATCTCTTTATAAGTAAGCTTTGTGCTTGCTTTTGGGTCTACTACCATAATGCTAACACCTTATACCAGTTGTGTTTCTCATTTCATAGTGGTTACTTCCTTCACCCTCTACACATTCTTGGTGTCCTTTTATGCCTGTAGTGGACCTATACTTAACATATTTTTTCCCATTCTAAACTAGTTGATGTTAAAGTATGTTTGGTTGATCTTTTTGAAGCCCTTAATCTTACTTGGTGCTTAATCATAATCATGAGATCTATGACAATGTCTTTTGTTCTTGATATTCATGTACCATTAATGGTGGTCTTAAAAGTCTATAGAATTTTTACTTCCTAGTTTCTATCTCAATTCCACTCCACTCGTCTCCTTTCCAATTCAAAGTGGAATGCAATTTTATCATGGTTCAATCGTTCTTGCTTTGGGGTCTATGGATGCTCTATTTTTCACTATGGAAGATTTTTTTTGGTTTATGGGTGGCTTCATCTCTGGTTTGGCTCTATGTTTTGGTTAAAATTTGAACAAGTTTTGTAACCTTTCAAATTTTGTCATTCACCCCTTTATACCTTAGTTTTAGCTACCTCATTAATGGCTAGTGATTAAAGGCATGGTCATGTGTGGATTTATTGAAATCTTCTTAACCCACAAAATTCATGAAAATCTACCGCCATATTCTCATTTATTGAAAATATTTTTGCCTTCAACATCACACCATTAAATATTTCTAATGGTTCCTTCAGTAAAGTGATATGTGATTCAAAAGGTCACTTATCATTGATCATTGGGTGGGTTCCATCTATCTTGATGATATTTATCTTGTGATTTATTCACCATGGCACAACCTTCACCCTTCTTATCAAAACCTAGGCATAACAATTCACATGAATGTGATTCATCCTCCTTGGTTCCATCTCTTCTTAGTGTTTTAATTATTTACAAGTGCACCTCTCTTTATCGGTCAATTTCTCTACATTTCCATGTTCCTTTCTTTAGCCTTCCTTAATCCATATAAATCCTTGCACTGGTCCTCTATAAATTCATTCTCTATTCTTGTTTTCTTATGAAATATTATCTTATGTACCTCCCTTTATCAACTTGTACTCACATCTTTATGAATCTAGAAACTTTAAGCACTTAAAAACTTAGGTGTATGGACTTAGGTGCTTAGATAGCATCCTTGCTTGACTCACTTGATTGGATTTATGCATGTAAGAACCAAAAACATTCTCCTATGGGCTTGATAGCACCATGAATATTCACTCAACATAAATGAAACAAACATAAGGAAATATTTATCTTTCACCAAATTTTATTATGGTCAAAATAAAGTAATCAAATTGTGACTATAAATTTGATCTGATGGTGCAAATGCCATCCTAGTGACTATAGGGTTTCAATCTATTACCATTAAAATTCTCAGGGAACATTTCACCTGTCAACATGCACAACTTGCATGCATTAATCTCCAATATATTATGGATGATATAAGGGCCCATCTACCTAATCTATAGCTTGCATGGGTGTTTGGGGTACTTTGAGTCATATAGCAAGACTAGTGCACCCTCAATAAGATCATTGCACTTGATGTGCTTGCCATGCCATAGCTTCTAGCATGTCTTTTCTATTTTTTAGCTCCATCTTACTTGGGCACATATTTCATCCAAGCATTTCAAGTCTTCCAATCATGTCTCAAAGACTCTTGGTCATCTAAATGACCAATACATGTAATGTACAATGATGGAAATACAAATTTCATTGGTAAAATAGCCTCTACACTAAACACTAGCTAAAATGGTGTAGCCTTATTCAGACACTTGTATGTAGTGTGATAGGTCCATAGTATTGCTAACACATGGTCATCCCAATCTTTGTGACCAATGTCGCATATCTTTGTGAGGCATGTTCCCAATATTTTATTTAATGCCTCAATGGTACCATTAATTTGGGGATGATAAAGTGTTTTTTTATGTTGTGCCACCATATATTTAGTCAACAAGATCTTAATGGTTTCATTGATGAAGTATGCACCATGGTCACTAGTCAAGTTAAGCAGTCATCCATAATGACTAATTATGTTCTCCCAAAAAAACCTTGTGGTTGTGACAGATATACAATATTTAGTCAGTGCTACCTTAGCCCACTTGGTGAAATAATTTATGGCCACTACAATATATCATATGCCTATGAACCTTACAATGAGATAATAAGACCAACAAAGTCAATGTCCCATTTTCTAAATGGTACCTAGGAAAGGATGGGGATGAGAGGAATCTCATCCTAGTGGTTTGATTTTCTTGTGTACTGGCAAATGTCACATGCTTTGGCACACTCTTTTGCATCTTAGAATAGGGTTAGCCACCACAAGCTTGATTATAAAACCTTGCATTCTATAACATCTCTAGCACAATGGCCTCCATCAATCCCCTTGTGTACCTCTTACAAGAATGAGTCCTATTCATTCTCTAAGACACATTAGCATAGGACCTTATCATGGATCAACTTATATAGTTCCCCACCAATGAGTTGAAAAGTGGTGGTACAAACTATGAACTGCTTCTTCTCTTTAGTTGTCATAGTCTAAGTCACAAATCAAAACTTCATAAATGTGATGATCTCTACCAAGTATTCTAGGATGTGATGGACCCTATAGATTTATGCATCAGGCATATCATCTTCAATAGGAATTGCCACATCACCAGATTTAATATGGGGTAGATGGTCAAGGCCTGAGTTTTGATTTCTAGGTTTGATTATAACAGAGAACTAAAATTCTTGAAATAAAACAATCCATCAAAAAATGTGCCTATGGATAATGGACTTGTTCACCAGGTACTTAAGCACCTCTTGATCAGTGAAGAAGATGAAAGGGGTCACCAACAAGTACTACCAGAATGCTTTCAAGGTGTAGACCATGGCAAGTGCCTTTCACTCAGTTGTGGTGTAGTTTTGCTCTACTTTGGTCAAGTTTTTTCTTGTGAAAGAAATGGGATGGTCCATTTTTCCTTCACTTTATTGTGCCAAAATGGTATCAATCATATTACTAAATGCATCGACATAGACATGAAAGGGAGTCATCTAGTTGAGAAATTGTAATATCAACATGCTTTCCAATTTGAGCTTCAGGGTCTCAAATGTATTTTCCTACATTAAGCCCCAATAGAATGGGCCATCCTTTTACAAGAAATCTTTTAGCAGGGCTAAAATCTTGTAAAAGTTCCTTATTAACTTCCTATAGTACCCATAATGGCTAAGAAAGGCACAAATGTCCTTTTATGTCGATGGGGTATGGAGATGAAGGATGATGGAAATATTCACTAGATCAATGAGCAAACCATCCTTTAGATGATGTGCTCGAGAAAAGTGCCAAATGGTGTTACAAAAACACACTCCTTTAGGTTAAAATAAATTTTTATCTACTACACCTTTCAAACATATGGCACAATTTTTCATAATGATCCTTCACTAACCCATACATAGTCTAGTCATCTAAGTATACTTGGAGGAATTTGTGAATGAAGTCTTTGAAATTAGTGATCACCACTTGGGAGAATATGGTTGGTACATTATTCAATGCAAAGGGCATCACATTGTATATGAAATAACCCCATTCTATCATGAAGGTAGTTTTGGGCTTGTCTTTCTCCTCAATATAGACTTGATGGTATCCTGAGAGTCCATTAGTAAAGGTGTATATCTTCCAACCTATGATGTCATCCAAGACTTTGTCAGTGAATAGAGTTAGAAAGGGGTCGATTACATAAGTGGTATTCAACAACCTATAGTCAACACAAATCTAGATACACCCATCCTTATTGATGTTGATGATCATGGGGCTAACCCTTTCAAATTATTACATAGGGTAGATGATGCCTAGAACTAGCATATTATCAATCTCTATTTTGACCTTGGCATGAATATTGGTGTTCATCCTATAAGGTTGATTCCTGATAGGTCTTGTGACATCAACTAGCTTGATGCTCATCTTCCTGATGGATGGGTGTGTACCTTTTATATCTTGTTAATTTTAAGGGACCAAGTCTCAAAACTCTTTGAGGAGGTCAACAATACATGCCAACTCCATACTAGACCAATAGGCATCAAGATTATAAATCTTAGGTTCCCCTTCTAAGATAATATCTACCTTGGTAGTTTTTAGTAATGCATGGTAGGGCTCATTCTTATCTTGGTACAAATCTTTGACTTGTCTGCTACCCTCGATTATCTCTATCCAAAGATGGGTATTATTTTATTCTTCTAGAGTGTTATCCTCAACACACTAACTTTCACCCACCTAATAAATTATTTCATTTTCACACCTTCCATGTTTCATCATCCTCATCACTAGAGTCATTATTAAGGGTTTTCTCTTTAAATAAAGTTGGGAGTACCAACCCCTTTTCACTGAACATGTCTTTTAGGCACTCCTCCAATATTTTAGTGCCCTCAAACACTGACCTTCAAACTACTTGTACTAGCCCAATTAGCTCAAGGCTTTGTGAAGAAAAGGAGAAGGTGTGAATAAACCACTCCTTTAGTATATCCCAATTGGCTATTTTATGGCATATCTCATTGACAACATACCTTCTTCATTCCCAAGTTTTCAAGGTCCTATAGAAGGCATGCACTCATAGATTCTTTAGGGCATTTTTGTTGAAGATAGTCTAGGTTTCTTCATAAAGTTACACATGTGTTATAGGATCAGAGTTGCTAGAGTAGGCTGAGATGCCTAGGTCCTCATTACTTTTCTCAAATCTAGTGCAAATTGTTTCCTTCACATCTCACCAAGTTATCAAGCTAGGCTTTTGCATTGCCCACTAATAAGTGACAGTGCTCTTTAATGTATACACTAGTGCACACATTCTATACACCTCTTTTAAGATGCATGATTCAAGATCACAGACATAGTCTTTCACGAGATTACTCCATTCATATATTAGGAGTGGTGCAAGTTTGCACTTACTAAGGCAAAACACTCTCTTTCCCTTTTTCTTGGCACAAAGGACCCACCTTTTAGAAGCACAATCAATTTATACCTAGCTTGTCTTCATTGGTTTGGGTGCCTTTTGCACACCAAGTGACATCTTTGATCAGTGGTCTCATATGCTTCTTTGACCCATCAGTCGCAAGTAACATTGATGGTATATGAGGCTGATTGTCCATATTCCCAAGAGAAGATTATTTGATCATTGGGCTCTAAAGTCTCAGTGCCTTACACTGTGATGTTATATATGTTTTTTTATCTCATCTTTGAATTCCATTCTCTCGACATAGGGCCTTGGTTATTTGAGAGGGGTATAACTAACCTCTCTTTTCCATTCTCAAATGTCATGTAGCACTTTTTGAAGTGCATATCTACATTGTTTGCATAACACCATGACCTTCCTATAAGCACTGAGTAGTTATCATGTTCTACCAACTCAATCACTTCAAATTCAACATGGAATTCGGTGCCCATAGGCTACACCCATTTCTTATTAGCCATGAAGAGTACATGAGGGGAAGGCCTTAAGGCTAGCCTACCCATTTTCTCCTAGACATTCTTAGTCAAGATGACCTTGACATGTTATGATCCACACTTATAATATTTAAAAATAATGTAAAGATAAATTCAACATAATAGATATTGGTGGACCAAGATGTCCAAATATTCAATATATGCATAATACCTTTAAAGTAGGGCAACACCATATAATACTCCTTTACGAAGGAATAACTCCACAATGTCTCTTTGAGGGGACAACCTCTAATATCCTCTTATAATAGAAGACTCAATGCTTACTTTATATCTTTACAATGATAATCATATCCTTTATATAGACCTATAATGGATGGGTAACCTCCTAATCCCAATGT
This sequence comes from Torreya grandis, assembly GCA_037957365.1. Lineage (NCBI taxonomy): Eukaryota > Viridiplantae > Streptophyta > Pinopsida > Cupressales > Taxaceae > Torreya > Torreya grandis. Next base: position 951,754 of record JARHVA010006136.1, on the reverse strand, counting down.
AGGATGACCATTACGTAATGAACTAATTCCACAAGTTACTCCATTACTAATATATTGGACCCATATAAATACTAAGGTGGATGTATGCCACATGTCAGCATCTCCATTAACCCATATACAATAATATATCATATCCCTAGGTACATAGCATTACCTCCCTCTTTGACATGTTTCATCCTTGAAACATAAGAAGAAACTAAATAATGAGTATGTTTCAAATTATTTCACACTTGTCTCCAATCTCGATCTTTGAGCCACCCATCTGTGATCTTAGTAGGTGATAGCTCTCCACGTATGATCCTTTGATTTTTTTCAAAATCATAACTAGACTACTTTGGTGTCCATGCATAACTATTCCTCTTTTGATTCCATGTGTCATATTTCATTGGACTACTCTGACTCCATCCATGACCATAAAAGGTATTCTTCCATGCATAATCAAAGTGATTTCCCCATTCGTTCCATGTTCCATAGACCACTGCATTTCTCTAATTCCATAGCTGACCATAGTAATTCTTCTTTGGCTTCCATGCATAGCCATAATGATTAGAAATTTGATTTCCTTTATAGCCAAAATGATTATTATTATGACACTCCCTCACATGGTTCCATGATTTTTCCTCTCATGATGATGCAAGTGTTTATATACCTCAACTTTTTCCACTTTATCTTCTACCACTTCTACTTTGTCCATCTCTATCTCTTGAGTAGATGAAGTGTTCATTTCTGATTGTAGTATGTCTTTATCTAAATCTTCCTCATGCTCTTCATCACTTGTTTCAATCTCATCCTCATGATCTTCCTTACCTGTTATTGGTACCTTTCCCAATATGATATCTTATAAAGTGACCTTTTTTTTCCTATACCAAAACTTCATGAAATTTTTATGAACATTAATATTGATTGTTCCCAAAGTCTCTAACCATGGATATCCAAGAACTATATCCATATCATCCATATCTAAATCATAAAAATCTTAATGCATAACATATTTTTCCATAATGAGCTTCAAATCTTCAAATATTGAAATATTCTCACCATATACTTGAACCTCCTTGATATTCTTTTCTTGAACATGTAGATGCTTGGCCACATTCATGTTAATGAAGTTATATTTACTGGTATGATTTATTGACACAATAACCTTCTTCTTTTGAATGCATTCATGAAATTGAAAAATTGACTCAGATTTCTTTAGAGCCAAATTATTTAAACCCTTATCATCCAATTCTTCTTCTTCATCATCATCATCATCATCATCATCATCATCATCATCATCATCATCTTCTTCTTCTTCTTCTTCTTCTTCTTCTTCTTCTTCTTCTTCTTCTTCTTCTTCTTCTTCTTTTAAAGTCCATAGATCTAGGAAGATATGTTCTAGTGATTTCCATGAAGAATACTTTTCTGTACAGCTCAACTGACCAAACCAATGTAGTGCAGGCCCAGACAAAAAAGGAAATAATTATCTTTCCCCAATTTTTTTTAAAAAATGATTCTCCAAAAGGAGCCACCATTCTCTAGCATCAATATCATCTTCCCCTACATTTTTTGGTAACTTCATGATTCACAAAATAAAAAATTAGGGTTTATGAAACCCTAAAATGTCAATAACTCATTCATATAATATCAAAAATATCCCAAATTTTTAATTTAGATTCCTCTTATGATATTGGAACTTCATAAAAAATTTGTGAAAAATTCCACAAATTGTGACATATAAAATGAATATATAAAACATAATAAAACCATAATAACTCACTCAAAAAAAAATAAAAAATTATAAAATTTTTACTATGTTTCTCTTGTGTTTTCTTATATCTTCAGTAAACATTTTGAAGATAAAATCCTTATATTTTAGAAGATATAGCCATATTAGTAAAAAACCTAAAATAACAATAAATCTTACAAAACTGATAAAAAAACTCAATTTTTTTACTGTGCCTTCTCCATATCTAGTAAAATCATTGTGTAAAATTTCAAAACCAATTGAAAGATATTGATGATTCCATAAAACTAGGGTTTTTCCACCCACAAATTGCCTAAATCGAAGCTTGGATACCACTTGTTATGATCCACACTTATAATATTCATAAATAATGTAAAGATCAATTCAACACAATAGATATTGGTAGACCAAGATGTCTAAATATTCAATATATGCATAATACCCTTAAAGTAGGGCAACACCATACGATACTCCTTTAGGAAGGAATAAATCTACAATGTCTCTTCAAGGGGACAACCTCCAATATCCTCTTACAATAGAAGACTCAATGCTTACTTGATATCTTTATAATGATAATCATCTCCTTTATATAAATCTATAATGGATGGGTAACCTCCTAACCCCAATGTAGGCTAACCATCACCCAATGCACTAATTCTACAAGTTACTCTATTACTAATATATTGGACCCATATAACTACTAAGGGGGATGGGTGCCACATGTCAGCATCTCCATCAATCCATATACAATAATATATCATATCCCTCGGTACATAGCATGGCACCTATGTCTACAAGGACCACACAAACATACCATCCATCAATAGTGGAATTCACGAGGAGTTCTTGGTCATACTCTACATTCTGTGTATGTCATACTTCTCGTGCCCTCTCCATGCAAGGCATTGTAACTTCAACTAGTTTTTGAACTGCATGATCTAAGATCAAGTTATTAAATAGGGGAAGCATCCCATCTATTTGCAGGAGGTATAGGATTCCATTAATTTTTGTATCTCAACTTCCTAGTTATCTTTCTTATTTTGAGAGGCAATAACATTAGCTTTGATATCCCATGATAATTGAAGCTCCCCTTACAGGTTTTGGATTACACTTATGGCCTGTTGTAATACATCTTTTTGGCATGTTGGGTTTAGGTAAGATATATCTTTGGGTCAGGCCATGTTATGCACTCAGTGCGACCCTTATCCCTACATTCTAAGCATAAATTAGGTATTAGCACAATTAGTGGTTGAGTGGTGAATCTACTACAAGTAGTCACCTGCACCTTGACTATCTCTATGTGGGTTAGTTGCACCTTTGGGGTCCATTTATCCATTTTTAGCATGCACCTGATCATTCTTATTCCCTTGTCTACGCAAGGCCTACCTTGGGTTAACATTTTTGCATAGGTTAGGGCATTCCTCAACCTTATGGAACCCTCAACAATACCCACATGTGGGATGTATAGGGTAGTCACACTGAAAATGCTCTATTGATCCACACTTATAACATGAGTGGGATAGGAACCTTACACCACCATATCCTCCACCTCACCCTATAGCACCTTGTTGCATCCCAAAGCCTATGTTTTTTTTGCCATGGACCTCACTACCTTGGTTAGCCTACCCTTCAATTATTGTAGTGGCCTATTGTGCACCTCTTTCCATGTTCTCATTCATCTCGTTAATCACTTGGTAATCAATAGTGGCATGGGTGTAAATGTCGCTTAATCAATAATAGATGTTTGTGTTGACCTAACTAGGGTGTTGCAAAAAAGGATAGTTTCAAACATCATGCACCTCTTGATAGACTTCATAGTTTAAAATTAGGGTGCACACATTCCTTCATGGGTAGTTATTTTTATTATGGCCTTCCACCAGTGCTCCATAATCCACTTTGAGCATCTTGTGATGAGCTAGTGATAAGATTTTTGATTTATGAGGCCATTAATGGAATATGTGCCTCCATAAATGGGCTAATATCAGTATCTACACTCTCAACTACCTCGACTTTGAGTTTAGCTTCAAGTACTTCATTAGGGTCTATAAAAGTCTTCATGAAATGTGCTCTTAAAAATGGCACTAACAACCCTCCAATGAACCATTGCAAATGTTGGGAAAGGTGAATATCATATGGGAGCTTCAATAGGAGATTTTTGAACCTTGTATTATATAGGCGCACACTTTTTGAGAGTCCTTGGGTAATTTGTTTTAATGTGGAAATGCTCTACTATTCAAACTCTAGAATGTCAAATTCCTTCAGGAATGCCTCCTTCAGGTTATCATAATTGATCATGGCCTAGTTAGGGTCAAATTTCCTATACTAGATATGGGCATGATCAAATAGAGTGGTAAATTGGGTAACCTTGCACTCTAATTGGTTTATGCCTCAAACACACCATTATAGTTCACACTTTAGCACATGCTCTACTGTATTATCTATGCCATGATATTTTGGCAAGTGCATAGCCATTTGGTAGTAGATTTGTTGTGGGAGTTAGCTGGGATTTGAGGCACTTGTCTCCCTAGCATCTATCTTATGGTAGTCCTCCAATGCTTTCAGTCACTAGGTTAGGTGTTGGTTCCATTGTTACTGCTACCACCATTGATGTAGATGGCACCATACTACTTACTTGTGACACTAGACCACTTCCTACAAGCTATTGCCCACTTTGCATTGCCAACATCAGCGAAGCTAGTATGTTTGCGCTCAAGTTCTATTTTGGTGAGCTAGCATCTGATAGTCCATAGGTAGTTGCACTCACCTCTGAGTATGGAATGATCTATTCAATCACAAAGTTACACTTCAAGTTTGAAAAGCGTCTAAGATCTATCTTGACAATAGGGTCAATTATTAATTCTATACTTTATTTAAATGGGGGATCTAATGCATGAGCATGTACTATAGGTTCAAAGGGGGCAGGCATGTAAATCGCATCTTTAGTCACCAAATATTTTAGGAACCCAACAAATTTTACACCTATCAAGTGTTGAGCTTGATCCATTGCTTTGTTATATTTCTCATCCTCACACTATTGTATTTTGAGAGATCCTTCCCCATCCCCTTCCTACTCATTATGGGTTCTCTCGGTACTTCCAAGTTCTAGATTTTCCATCAGTCTGCACTATCTCTTAGTATAGGTCTATTTCCTAAGATTTTAGGTGTCAATCTACTCATCCCCTTCCATTACGCTTCACTTATACACCCCTTTTTCCCCCTTTACATTGCTGATACATGAAAAGAATTTAGCCTTCCATCCCCAAAGTTTCAAAGCTGGAATCCACCATTAGATTTTTGAGCTCTACACTGCATTTCTTTACAAACATGCCTTAAGGGTCATGCAAGAACCAATACTCTTCTTCATCAGGGCATGAGTATGTTGCGACTCCGAACTCAAGTATGTATTTGTTCAGTGATTCTTGCCACCACTTATCCACTGATTTAGTCCAAGTGGCATCTAGGGTCTCAAGCATTTCTAGGTGCTCCTCTGTCCACTCATAGAGCTGTCCATATATTTTTCTTTGGTGGGTTGAATAGGCATCCAACCATAAATACACATGCTCAGATAGATCATAGAAAAAGACTTCGTACAAGGCATCATATACGTTGTTCTGAACCCATTTTATCAAATTTTATCCTTTGCAAGTTGGATGCTTCAGTGCAAAGCTATCTTCCACCTATTGTAGCTAGCGCTTAATGTTTTTGAGGGAGAGTCGGTACATCATTATACCACACCATTGTAACAACAAAATTCAACATGGGTCCTAGCAATAAAACTAAAATGTTGTATAAAAGGGGTGCACAAAGTTATCTTAGTTAGTTATGGGCTTATTACAACTAGGTGAAAACATGGGATTTTACCTTTGTGCTCAACATTTTACACTCGATTGTGCCAACATCAATTCACATAAGGCACAAGCCTTATGCGCTCACTCGAAGTACAACTGAGAAGGAACCAAGGCCCGTATTGGGCTAGTTGTGCCATGGCACAAGACATTAATTATGGGACTTGGTCATTTTAGAGAAGGCTTTAGATAGATTCATAGGCACAAACCTTTCATGGGCCAAGACTGATGGCCTATAGGCATAATTCTTTTGCTGGACTAGTTCTAGAGTCATACGGGTGCAAACCTTTATTAAACTAGGCCGAGCATCATATTGGCTCTTGAAGGGTCAAAGAGCTACTTTGTTTCAAGTACTCATACTAGGCTCGCACTTCCAATAAGGGTTGAAACACTTGGCACATAATCTACATACTTAGTCTATATATAAGTTAATATGCTAACATCATCAATTATTGCAAGGAATCCATTAATGATGCAATCTATAAGCTCATAGATAACATTCTTAACATAAATGTATTGGAATTACCTCAATTTACTCATTACACATTCAAATATCAATACCAAAGATGGGTAAACTAGATATCATGTTTACTGCAACCATTCTTTGTCATTAATCAAGGCTCAAATAAATAGAGTATATAGTTCCTATTGTTTAGAATAGAGCATGCTTAGCTCAAACTATCTAATGACCCACAGGCTCACAAGTAAGCTTGGGTGCTTACAAAGGGAGCCTTAATGGCATCCATGATATCCCTAGGTCTAATGGCTGCCATAACAATTCATAGAGATCATCTTCAATCCACTAGAGCTTTGCTTCACTATTTTTCACATCCTTGGATCAACTAGTTCGAGCTCCTTTTATAGCACTTCAAGAATAGCTTCACCAGGGTGGAATGTGCACATGAAGTGCCAAACTAAAGCCTTGGTGATCATTCATGCTAGCTCTATCACCTTGCAAACTTTGCATTGTAGTTACTATGTATCATCCAATCATCAATGATGCCTTAGAAATCTTGGAATGGGTTAGTCACCTGTCAACTGGTGTAAGGTATGCGCTGAGCCCTCTAGCTAGTGCTAAAATGCCAAAATTTCATCATTAATCAAAATGATGCCTCACACCGATGTGGATGTCATACTAACGTGAATCCTATAAGTATCAAAATAAGGGGCCCAATAGTAGATCTATGGTATTTGTCCATTTGATTAAGTCTGGGCTTGTAACTCCCATATTAGCTAACCACTCTACACAACCATTACCCTCTTTATAAGTGTGAATTATTTTTACCTCATCAAAGTTTTACATAATATTTAGTACATCATTAACCAAATTCTTAACATTCCACCTTAATATAGTTACTTTTTTAAGAAATTTATTATATTTAATGAATGTCTTTAAATAATCAGAAGTTTTTTTGTTTAACTCCTTGGTCATTTGGATACTTCAAAAGAATGCACTTTTCTTGAAACATGGTTTGTTTAAACTCCCAAAGGACCTATATATGTTGTTAAGAATATTACGTTGCTATCTCTAATTACTCCTCTTCTTTCTACCTTACTTTAATTCTCATTCTATGCACCATCAAAATTAAGCTTAGTCTTGTCCATTTGACTAGCACGTTGTCTTCCTCCTTTTTTTCTAATTTGAATCCTCTTTAAAGATGTTTAATTTCCACTTTTAAGTTATAATCTCTTTTTATTTTGAGAGAATAACTTTTTTACACTTTTTAATGGTCAACACATTCTCCGTTATAGCTTCCGCGATCATCACTCCTACTTTAGCAACATTTATTCTTTTATTTTAAAAACTGATTCCTCTCTTCCCACATTCCCCAAAATATGTGAGGTACAACAATCCTCCACAATTTCTTTACAGTGGGTGAAGAGAAATGGGCACTAAATGTAAAATAAAATTTGGTCTTATCCATGTGATATTAAAAAGATAAAATCAAATACATTGCTTTTAGAGCAAACGGGTATTTTAGGAATAAATATCTGACAAATTCACCGTCATTTTCACATAGAACACTTCTATTTGGGATAGATAAATATGATTATAATTTTAAAAAAGGTAAGATTTATCAGCAATTAATATATTTTTTTGAAATTTTTTAATTTAAAAATAAATTAAATTTCTAAAATAAAATAAAATCTAAAATTATAAATGATTTTTTGTAAAATGATAGTGTGCCTAAATCTTTAAAAAAATTTCTCGATACATTCTAATCCACTAGAATTACATATTGTCAAAATTTTAAAAAATTCATATTAAACAATTCATCTCAATACATTATGATCGACTAGAACCACTTATTGTCAAATTAAAAAATAAAATAAAATAAAAACAAAAAAACAAAACATATTAAATAATACATAAGAAATTGAAAGTATGATGATTGTATTAAAACAAGTTAAATGTCAGGGTTTGGCAAGTATTGTGGTCACTTATAACTTTATACATCCAATTTTATTAGAAGATTTATTATTGGAATGTTTTTAGCATTGTATTGTGTATATAGTTTTGTAGACACTTAAAATTGGTCTTTGATACTTTGATAATGTCAAATTTAACATAAATTGACATACTTGGACAATCGACATATATCTAAATATTATATATACTTTCTCTTATCAATATACCCATCTACTATCTTATCTGCCTCTATTCACTTGATGTATTTATTCAATATCAGTTTAATCTTATATGAACAACTTCAAGGGCTTACAAAGAAATTTTGGAAGATTTCCAAGAATATGTGACACACCCATGCCACTCTTAGTTAAAACTATTGAGAAATTGCTGGAAATCATCACAAAACCATATTTTTTTTTAATTAAATTTTTTGAGAAAGTGATCTTTGAGTTTCTTGTAACAGAATCCTTGCCTAATACCCTTAGACTATGTGATAATATTCATATCTTAGTTGAATGAGATCCATGTGTTACTCCTCCCCTATGAATTTATTCAAACCTTTGTCACTAATGCGTTATTTTTTATCCTCACTCATGAACTTATTCTTAATAGATGTCATTTCTAATCAATAAATATAATGAACTTATTATATAGTAAAGGTATATTCACTACAATAGTCGATCACAATATAAAAAATCGCATAAACAAAATAACAATAATCACTTGCAATTAAGAGTATAAGACAACATATTTATGAAATCTAAGTGAAACAAAGACTAAACTACTAAAATATATGACTAACCCACTTCGGGGGGGGGGGGGGGGGCGGGGGGGGCGGGGGTTGGGTGCGTGAGGCGGGCAACCTTCATAATCCTTACAATAAAAATAAAATTTGAAATGTATAGTGACTAATATCCCAACATTGCCTCCTATGTATATCCTAATTAGGCTATGAGATCTGTATAATTTAATTAGGTTGACTACTACCAATATGTAACCTATAGATTGTCAAATGATTAATTCAAAGGTTATGTACATCATAGGTTGGCCAAACATATCCCAATATATACCATAGGATAAAAGCATACATGTCAAAGCCATTTGGATTTCACCTCAACCTCCTAACATCAACACATATCCCTAATTTTATATGAAGCATGAAAGGTTTCATTGGGCTAAAACCCTGACATTGTGACCTCAATAGACGTTGGCTCACCTAAGAATTTTCTCGTAATTGTAGTCTTGTATGAGTTTAGATTTGCAAGGCGCTAACCTTATTTCCATTTGTGCTTGTTGAATGGCTCTCATTGGAACCTCATGATTGTTGCATTCAACAAAATCAAAGAACCACTCCTTATGTTTGTTACATTAGAACTTCATGATTATTGCATTCAACAAAAGCAAAGAACCACTCTTTATATATTTGTATATCGATAAACATTCTACAATGAAAATAAGGAACCGTTGTTCACAATTATATTGGATTTTAATTTTGACGTCCATTTGATCATAATATATTGGTCATTTAATACAATTTGGAGCCCCTTTTATTTTCTTGAAAATATTCTTTTGAACTAAATACAACAATATAACTAAATTGATATCATTTATCACTAATTAATGGACAAAAATATTAAAATTAATATATCTTAACATATTTCATAGATATATATATATAATATATTTACATTAGTTAATATCTATTGTGAATAACCCTAAAGCCGAGGTAGAAGTTTGCATTCCCCATTGGATGAGTAGAATCCAGCCACACGGAATGGCTTGGTCATGTGTGTTATGTGATTTAGTCCCTGGTTTAGCCATCCAGACTTTGGGGGAGGTAGGTTGCGAGAGGCATGTGGCATGACGAGGTTAAAAACAAATTATTTATTATGAGCAGTTAACTCACACAAATGTTACCACCTTCGAAATGTTAGCTATATAAAGAGGCAAAAGCAGGGTAATAAGTCACAACAACCCCATACATTACATTCTGTGCTGTGAGTGATATCATTAAAATGGCGAAAAGTTCAGTGGCATCAGTTGTAGTGGTGATGGTGATGGTGATGTTAAGCATATATAGAGTAAGCGGTGCAGGAAGTGATTGTACGGCTGCAGCGGTAGCGTTGGGGCCATGCTTGCCGGCGGTGGGACTGAATCCAAGGGACCCTTCGCCTGAATGCTGCGCTGCTCTCAAAACTGCTGATGTAGACTGCATCTGCAGCACTGTCCAAGCCACTTATAAACTGCCTTCTCAGTGCAATGTTCCACCTGCTGACTGTATTACTCTCATGCATTTCTTAAACATATTTTTAGTATTTATAGTATTATTATCATTTCACTATGATCTAACTTGTGGATATGAATGCAGGCTCTTCATCTTAAACACTCGGGGTTCGGCTCTATCGTTATCATGTCAGGGTGAATAAACTTACTATTACCATATGAGCTATGAGCAATGGATGTAGGGGTGTAGGGCATTCGACTCTAAATCCCATTTTAAATAAATTAATAAAATATGACTCTTGAGTCATTTTGCTATTTTGTATGGATGTTATATGGTGTTTGTTTATGTTACTCTCTGATCATGAAACATAAGTTTCTTAATTTAATGCACGACTCAAAATTCAAAAAATCAAACACTGGAGGGAGGGAGATTATGGGGCACCTGGAGTATCCCTCTATTATAATGAGGCCTTATGAATTTGAGAGAGTGGCAATTAACAAACAAGTACAATAAGGGTCAAAAGAACCTACCAAGAACGTAATCAAGAATGTGGCATGTAATTGTGGTAGATTATAATTAAGTGGTGTGATAAAGGTAATTTAGAATTGTATTATTACAATTTTTTTTTGAAAATTTTAGAACAATATGAAATAAGGGGAGGAGAGAAAAAGCTAAGGAAAAAGAAGATATAAGAAATGAGAAACATAGATAAGGAAGAATATTCGAAAAGAGAAAAAAAGTTTTAAAAGTGTTAAGAGTTGAAAAAACAAAAGAAACATGTGCCAACGAGAATGTAATTTGGACCAATGATAAATAAAAAATAAATACATTATTACCATAACAATTAATTAGTCTTGTACAAAAATTAAATGTCTACATTATACCATTGGAATACATGGATATAACTATTATTAATAAAATAATAATAATCATACACAGATAGTAACAATAATAAAACGACTAGTTGTTATGCACAGTCCAGACTCTATGTTGGTTAGAAAACACGACTCAAAACAAAAATAGTGTTGGCTATGCAAAACAATTGAAAGTCCACAAGATTATAACAAAGAATAAAAATATATCCTTAGGCATAAGTTCTAGCCCTAAAAGGTTTTGGAGACGGATCATCTTTGGGAGACTAAGTACTCCAAGCAAAAGGCTCTATTGAAGGAGGATCATGCATCACCCAACCATCTTGATAGGGTTCAAGAGGGGCAAAGAGATAGTGATGCCTCAATTAAAAAGTCACTGAATATAAATACCAACCAGAGCACCTCCGACATAGGCAAGCTTTATCTTGATAGGCTAACAATGAACTTCCCATATGGAGACAATGAAATCCAACCCCCTACTGAGGAGCAGGAGTGAAGTAACAACTACAATTTTGAAAGAGGCTCCACGATAAAGGAGGAGAGCCATGAGATGATTAGTCTAGAGAGTACAACTCGTAATGCAAGGAACACTTCTCCTCTAATTAACGTTGTCTATAAATGTTGAAACTTGAGCATCACCTTTTCACCCTAAACTTTGATCTGTATAAAAGTCAAAAAAATAATAATCACCTTATTATTAATTAAAAACTAATTAAATATCCATATTTCTATAACTAAAATAAAATTATAACTCTAAGATATATAAATAAAACTATAACTCATATATATATATATATATATATATATATATATATATATAGTTATAGTTATAGTAATAGTATATATAGTTATAGTTTAGATTAGTTAAAGAGATAACAATCATATCCCTTTTTTATATATATTTATTTATATATAAAAGGGGTATGATTGTTATCTCTTTAACTAATCTAAACTCTATAATGATTATTATATAATGGTCTACATAAGAATTGTGAATACCTACCCCCACCAATCAAAAGAAAGAGAGCGAAAAGAAAAGAAAGAGAAAAGGAAATCATTAAAAAAATATATTATTTTTTACATTAAAATTATTATTATTTTTTAATTAATTTTAAATATTTAATTTATAATAAAATATTTTATTTGTAATAAAAAATGAAATAGATATGTTAAATTTTTTATTAAAAAAAAATTAAATGTTTAATTTATAATGAAAAATGGACAAATATGTTGAATTTCAAAAATAAATTAAAAACTTTTTAATAGTAGTAATGTTAAAATATGATATGGTCTCGTTAAGATAAAATTTTAAGTACAAAATATTTATGGAATAAATTTTATTTAAAAAATATATTATATTTTTAAAAATTTAACACATAATAGTAGAGGTTCAACAAAATACTGGTTCGGAGTTTTTATTTGTAGATGAGGATTCTTTTGCATTGGGAGGATGGGGTGGTAAGTTTAAGACTTGGTGTCTCCAGCACCTCTTTTGATGTCCATGTTTATTGTGATTGTTTAATTGTTCTTTTTATTATTATTTGTGCTTTGTTCTCTCTATTTTGTTATTAAACTATTAACGTGATATTTTTTTGTGGGTGTAGTTATTTTTTGACTGTTACAAAATATCTTTACTTTCTAATATAATTGTATTCATGGGATGTGATTTTTCCACCCAATTTTTTTTTAATAATTAACATTGTACAAAATCTTATTTAATTAATATATAAATACTATTTCAATTTTAAAAAAAAAACCAATAAAAATTTAAAAACTCAACTATTAAAAAAAAAAATCTAAATGCTTTGAGAGAAAAGATCAAATTTTGTTAAAAGTTTGTAAATCTTTCTAAAGCACATTATATTTGGTAAAATTGGTCTCAACAGTCATGAAAATACCATCATAATGTCAAACCATTATGGAGAAGAATCTTCTGACATAAATTTGATAAGACAATGCACTTATACGATTTTTCGCCAAATACTCAATTCTAAGTCTGATTTTTGTTATGCTTTTTGAATAAAAATTTGACAAGACAATCCACCGTTTACACAACGGTTTTGGGCAAATATACTCAATTCTAAGTTTGATTTTTTTTTGGTTATGCCAATGTTTAAGTAGTTGAGAATTGAACGCTTTGTAAAATATGGAGATACGTTTTCTGTCCATAAAATGAATGTGACGTTTTAATCATTTTTTCCAAGATAGTTTATTATCGACCAGTTATCAATTTTTTTGAAACGTTTAAGCCAACCACATTTGATGTGTCATGGTAATTTCACACTTAATAATAAAGTTTAGTCTTCATTTTTCTTTTCATTTATTTAATTTAATATAAAAATAATAATAATAATAATAGTAGGGGAGAAACCATCAAACATAAAAAATGATGTATTATAAACACACACAAAATATCTAGCGATAGTGAAGGGAAAAAAAAAAAATATTAATTAAATATGTCGATACAAAACCAAAAAAATAGGAAATAGATCTAAAGATCCAAATTTATGCAAATTCTTTATCAAAGTATTTTATATTTATTTTTAGATGATAATCTTTCAATAAAAAATAAGTGGTAATGGTGATAAAAATTATAGCAATTAAAACAGTGAACATCAAATATAAATTAAAATTAAATTTTTTAGAAAGGTTACTGTTGGTTCCCTACATCGATTTTTTTTGGGAAAAGGCATCTAAATTAAATTTGTTGAATGAGTACGATCAAGGTGGATAAGAAGAAGATGGATCAATGATCCCACAGTATGTCCTCAAGCCAACAATCGTTCTTCCGATAGAGTCCAATAGTTTCAGTGTCACTATTAGGGATGGATCAAAGCCTAACATTCTCAACAAATATATGATTATGGGTTTTCTGATTCCCCCAAACCCAAAACCCTTGAGCAATCTAGATGGGATTTGGACTTAGTCAAACCTGGTAGCTCCCTCGTCGTCGATTCTCTAGCTCCTAAGGAACATTGGGTGTACCAAAGTTGCAAAAACTCTTCAAATCATTTTCACAATTGCTATGTGTTTTACTTGATGCTTCCCCTGTCATCGCCCTCCTTTACTCCATCTTTGGTTTAGGTGCATAGTTTTCAGGAGGTCTTTATCCTTCTCCCTTAGGGATTGACTCCACTGGATGTTGCTCCTTTTTAGCCACAATTCTGCTTCAGTGAATAGGCCTTCCTAGCAAGTGACATTGCCATTTGCTTCATTGATAATTATCTCATTCTCTCTATCTCTGAGTCATCAATTTTGGGGATGGCAATCAACATCGACATCATATCCCTATTTGGAAAATGTATGGGTCTTTCTCTATCCAAGGTTGACTGTCTAGTTAAGCTTCCTATGAGTGAACTCAATTTATCCCCTGCCCATCTCTCTGCTCGGTAGAGGTTTCTTTTGAAGGTCACTTTTAGTTGTTTTAAGGATTGTGACTTTGTGAGGATATTTGGACCTTGGTTTTGGGGCATTCATGCTTCTTCTTTTGCCCTTGGTCCCCCTTCTTCTATGTGGATAAGGTGACCATTTTAACAGCTCTCCTTTGGCTCATAGTTTACAATCTCCCATATGTCCTTTTTAATGATGATCATATCAAACAATTGATTAATTTGGTGGGTTTTTTCATCAAGTTAGATGAGAGCTCTATGGGAAGAAAAATGTGAGGGTTTGTGCAATCATAGACTTGTCCAAGCCTCTTTTTCACTCTATCAAGGTGGAATCTTCTCGAGACTCTTGGACTCATTTTATCAACTTTGAAGGCCTTCCCTTTAGGGTTTTTGTTGCAACCATATTAGTCACCAAGCTAATTCATGTTCTACTTAGGGTTTTTCAGGCCATTTGTAGGTGTGGAGAAAGAAAGAGGGCCCTTTAGATGATGAGTTTTTTTGCCACAACCATTGTGTTTTCTTTGCTCAGTGTGATGATTCTTCCCTTCTTCATTCTTTTGACCCTCTAGGTGCTTCTCACGAGAAGGGGTTGGCAGAGGATAATTTTGACCCTGTGGGGGATAAGGCCCTACCTCCTTTAGATTATGGTGGTTAGAATAGAGGGACTCTAGATGACAGTTTTCTAGAGGATCAATCTGCTTCTCCAAGGCTCTTTTTCTCTATAAGATCCACATAAGGTACTCATAAGGCTAACTTAGGTGTGTCAAAAAATAGAGAGGTTGAATATATGAGGCATAAAGGCTAAGAAGGAAGCTAAAGAATTTATTAGAGATGGGTAGTAGAGGAGGTTAGAAGATTTTGTTGTTAGAAGAAGGTTGATCCCTGTCTGTGAGTGATTCCTTTCCCCTTTGCTTTGCGATTTGTTTGCCCCTCCTTTGTGTTATGTGTTGTACTTTATTATTTGAGATGTGTTCCTTTATTTTGTGATAGTTTTGTTGACTAGTTTTAACATTTTTGTTGACTAGTCTTGTGTCATTTTAGTTCTGAGTACTATCAACTTTTTGCTAACTAGTTGTCTTGTTTATTTTTAGTTATGAGTCTTTTCTTTGTGTCTCTCCTAGTTGGCCTTTGGTTATATCTTGTGCTTGGGTATTTCTATATTATATTGGTGTTTTTGGGGATTAGGCCCCCTATTATGCCCTAATATAAGTTTGGAGTTGCAGCCTCTGTAAAAGCTCCACTTTTCAGTTCATAGCTCTAGTTTCAAAAGCTTTTACCAATACCCAAAAAATGATAATAAATTTTTTAAATTACTTCATTTTTATTAAAACACCAATTTCAATATTATTTCTTTTAATTAGGAGACTTCTAACTTCCTCTTATGTTCATTAATGAAATGAAATCTTATTTTTGTCTATGCATAGTTATGTTGGTCCACACACTCTTTCTTAATACATTAATCTCCTCAGTGTTATAGCGTCTCATGCCACACATAGAGACTCATAGTACCTTCACACACTGGTGCATCACCTTGTCATCTATATACATGTTATTTTTAATTTACCGAATATTTATCTTAGAGGAATCATTGATGCATCAGTTTCTCTAAGTGCACATCCTAAGTAGTACAATGATATTAGGTTGGACTAGTTCAAGGTGATTTGTGAGATATTACCTAATGAACATCTATTATATTTTTCTTCATCCATGTCATATCATCTACTCACTTGTTCTTTGATTGTTCCCATTCCCACTTTTCACTCCTCTTCTTCCTATGTGTGTTTCCAAATGATGTTAACAGTCTAATATATAATGGCCTATAATGCTTCCCCCTTCACCAACATATTTATGTTTTTGCTAAACATTTTTTTACAACGTCGACTACATTGATAACACCAACTGATTTTGAGTATTATTATTTTTTGTTTTTAATTGTATTTATATGGATCCCCATTGTCATTTCTAATAAACGATACATCCAATATGATCTACTTTCACACACATATCCACCATACTAAGAAAAAGAAGAATAATTGGGGCTCAATAGCTTACAATTGAGTAAGAATTGTTTGCACAATATCTATGAAGATATCAAGAAGAGAATTTGAAACACCAAGGTACACCTAGTCTTTGGAGTCCCAACTAAAAATACTTAGGTTTTCTTCATTCCATTGTCTTGATCTTCACCTACACAATCACTCAAAAAGTACTACTTGAGCCAAGGGAGAGATTGATGTGTTGATAAGTCAACCCAAGTTATGTATTCATAATCTTAGACCCTTTATTTCTTTCCTTTATAGATATATTATATCAGTATGTTATTACTTTTGTAGATACTTAAATTTCATCACATGTAATTGATAATGTTAATTCTTGGCATATCTTAAACCAATTGACTTACACTTAACTACATGACTCTTATTCATCATTTTTCTAGTCATTTATCTATATATAGGATTGATCCCTTTGTTCACCATCACTACTATAAAGGAAGTTCTAATTCAATGCTAAAAAAACCTTGTATCACTCTTAGATTTCTCTCAACCTTAGGCCAGTTGTTCTTCATTTTTTGGGATAGGTCTTGTTATACAAACAAGTTTACTACTACAAATCTATCCACTTAGCATGGCCTTGTCCCTGCACCATCTAATGACTAAATTCTAAAATTTAAAATATCCATTTGCGTCATATGGAACATTTCCAAAGTCGGTTAAAGGAAATTATTTAAAAGGTTCACTATATAAACAACTCAATGCCTCATTTGAAAGGGACTTGATATTTATCACACCACTACACATTGGACAAATCTGCCCTATTATTTACAAATTCAATATCAATCTCTAGGATCAATCACAAATCAAGTCTAAAGCATTTCAAATAAAGTAAAGATCTAACACTATCAAGTATCAAATCCAAATTACTAGCTGTATGTATATATTAGAGAAACACAATTATAAAATCACACTAGATGGAAGAACTGCATATGGTTTATTTCCCTCAATGGAATATCTAGACATGTAGGTAATGATTAATTATCAATGGTGGTGATTGAGGTCATCTTATCCCATCACATTTCCCCTTCTCTTTTGTAGGTTTTTACCTCTCACAAGTACACCTAGGTTTTTCAAGGTAAGGAAAATAAAAATAAAGGCTTCTACAAAACATTAAAAAAATGGAAATATCTCAGCCATCTTAAGTATACACAAGCATAAGTAGAAAAATAGTTATACTTTTGTCGAATTTATAGCATAAAAATCCATAATCAATGGATAAGGATGCACTGCACAACTATCTAGAGAGTGCAAACTAGTCTAGACATAACCATAAACTTTACTTCCAAACCTTAGCTATCATAGTCCTATTTTATCATTTTTATCACTGTTAGACACCTATTACATCCAACCAAAAAATAAGAAATATAATCATCTCATTATCAATTGTACTTAATATATTAACATATGCCACTTGTCAATCAATTTAAATTATAAATTTAACCTTTAAATTCAAATTTATGCTTAAATGGTTTATATTATAATATGAATAATCATTCAATGCTTTATAAATATTAAACACTATTAAATACAAAATAGAGTAAAACATATTGGTAAACCCATTTATTCCTTGAACATTTTCATTTTTTATTTTTGTTCTAATGTTGAATTCATGATTCTCATAAACTAGAGATAACTTTAATCATCCTTTTTAGGATTTGATTGAGCATTGCTCTAGGATTTTTTTTAACCTAGGGGTTTCAAATTGAATTCTTTATTTCCATGCACAAAAATATTTTCTTCAATTGGATTTTAATTTCATTTTCTTGCTTTCTAATACAATGTTCTAGTTATTGTAAACCTTTAGAAACCTCTCATGAAAATGCACCAATACTAGATATCCATATTTGAAATTCTTTATATCATTGTTTTATTAACATGATTATTTTACTTCATATTATTCTCCTCCAATCTTCTCTTCACCTCCATATGAAAATCATGCATATTTACTGTGCATATCATCCATACTTATTACATACTCTTATGCTTTAGGACTTGTTCTCGTCATATTTTTGATGCTTCTCAAATTGTACACTCCTCTAAGGTTGAAACCATATAAACTTTGGAGCATACTCATAGTTTTAATTATCTCAATTAAGTTGTTTTATGCAAACTCATCTTTTGCTAATTCCATGTCCAATTATTTTGGCTTGTCCCCAATAAAATAACTCAACAAATTATCAAAAATACTTTTCACTAAATATGTTTTCTTATCGATTGAGGATGATAGGCTAACTGAAATCCATTCTTATGCCTATTTTTGTCCATAATATCCTCTAAATGTTGTTGGGAAATACGGAAGCACAATTGATTACCATATACAAGCAACTTACATGCGGAATTAAACCAGAATCACAAGTAACTAGAATTCAGAAATAACACAAAATATGAGAGACAATACACAACTTGTATTAATACCCATCCAGAAAAGAATACAATAAAGAAGATGCCACTTCTTCTCCACACCTCTCAGAGGCTTCCCACACCCCAAGTGTACAGTAATTCTTTCCTCAAAGCTCTCTCTCTTACGGTCCCAACACACAACTCAAACATAGAGTTGGTGTTCACCTCCAACCAGTCGGTATCCACTACTGCCAGTACACCAGTGCTCCACGCACTCCAAGTAGATCTCCCTTAAACTGCAACAACCTACAACCCAAATGATCTTACTTATGGAAGGAACTGCCTTGCCTTCCTTTCTTGCTCTAGACCAAGTACACACCATACTCCAAGTAGATCCTGCCTGATCTTGCTCCCTGTTGTGTTGTTGTTCTCCCTGATCTTCCACACCTACAAATCAATCTGGTTTTGCACACCTGCAAACCTGGATCATGCACACACATACACCTGAAGATCAATGATCTTACTTACCATGTAGATCTCCTAACGTAGCCATGCACACATGCTGACTGAGATCTTACACACCTGAAGAACCCTTTTGATTCTCCAAAACCAGTACCCACACTTGGCACTGCTGTGGAACTAGGAGGAACACTCTTGCTCACTTCACACACAGAAGGAGCTAACCTTGCTCAACTCAAACTAGAACACTTTACAATACATCCCATGAGTCTCTTAAATAGATCTCATGCAAACACTAATTAGACACCTAATTACAATAATTAGATCTGTAGCTTCAAGTCTAAAATTAGCTCTTGACATGCAAACACTCAGTTTGTTAACTAACTGTCTGTAACACTCACAGTTCTAAACTGCACAGGCGACTGACGTCGGTCCCTGTCTACCTAGAGGTGACCGATGCCGGCCAACTTCTGACTGACGTCGATTGCTCTTCTTGTCTAATCCTGTCGACATCGATTGGCCTGATTGGCACCGATGTCTGTGACACTTTAGCAACCTCCTCCAGCAACCTCCTTCCCTATTTGCATCAGTGAAGCTTTTAGCTCCACAACCTAACAATCTCCCACTTGGAGATAAACATCTACACTGTACTTGTACCTATACCCCATCTAATCTATTTCCTATCTTGTATCCCTCTTCAAGATCAATCTTGAAGACCAACCACCACACAACCTGTGCTACACCTCCTGTCATTCGAGTACGCTACCACATCCGAACCTACAAACCCATGTAGTGAAGTCTTGACCTTGCATAGCATGAATCCCTGATGCTGGTCCCTCTCAAATATCTGAGAACCCACTTCCTCGAATTGGCTCCTAACTCTCTGACAGCACCCACTGCTTGGGCAAACTTAGGCCTATACCAGACCTCATGTGATTTCAGACACTGAACTGTCTAGCGCTTGGTGTGCTCCTGTTCTGCATCTTACATATTGAACCTCACCAACACTTGATTCACATCAGCTCCCACTGGAGGCAAAATCAACTTGTGATCTTCCATGTCTCTCATGCCAAAGAATTTTGCTGCTCCAAATTTCTCATGACATGCCACTGAACTAACCTTACCTTTAGCTCAGCAAAACCCTGTATGTACAAACCTACTAGCTAGCATACCATCCACATACAGTAATAGGATAATGTCTCGACTCATCATCCACCTGGTAAGACAAACACAATGGTTACACTGACATTGACTAAAGCCCTGCTTTGTCATCCCCCTGTCAAACCCTGTACCACTGTCCTGCAGCTTCCTCAAGACCATATGACCTGGCCTTTCATCTCACGTGTCCATTCTCTCTATTCTTAAACTAAGGTATCCATTGATCTCTATGCTTTCATATTGGCTGGCAACCCTACCAAATCTCTCATTTGGTTCTGCATCATATTCCTGCCATGCTCCCACTGTTTCCTGGATCCTTCCTGCTCTACAATTAGCAATGAGTATAAAGAAGAGGAACAACGAATTTGAGGCTTACTTACACTTTCAATCCTCCCCATGGGCATTTGAGACTCCTTGACAGCTTGTTATCCACCCAAAATCTATTACAGTGACTGACCTCAGTCACCACATAGTCTGCATCTGACTGACATTGGTTTCATGCACTTGTCTTGACTACTGACCCCACCGACGTTGGTGTCTACCTACTGCCGACATCGGTCCTCCTGACTGACATTGGTCTTACCTATTGACGATGTTGGTTCTCATGATCGACGTTGGTCTTACCCTGCCTGACATCACCAGCTTCGGTCTGCACATGACCGACATCGGAACCTATCTGTTCGACCCCAGTTCCCCTTGATTGATGCCGGTACCTGTGTTCACCTGTGAGTGATGAATTTTTACCTGCAAGCTTTCTTTGAATCAAATCTTTATCCAAACTGCTCTGCTTAGAGTTACTCATCCTTCTCCATTGATCTCTGTCTGCCATCTCCTCCATAAACACCAAGGCTTTCCAGTTCTTAAGTCTGTCAAAGACATCTAACTCCCTCTTAAGAACATGCATCTCCTTCTTGCTCATGTGACCAAGCCTACAAAGCCACGTCTCCACAATAGAAGAAGAATCAGTAATATAAGTAGATAGATAAAGGATACCTACTTTCTTACCACCAACTAATTCAAGTGCATCCGCTGTGAGAGTTCTTGTGCATCTCTCATCACCCAACTTCCTTGAAGAAATTAGCCACAACTTCAAGACTAGGACCTACATGATCTCCTTCAACACCCATGTGTTGGCCACCTACAATTTCAGCTTCACTTCCCCTTTGCCAATTCTTTGGCAAGGCTCACCAACACCTCTCTTTGGGGTTGCATGGAAAGAGGCAACATAATCTATAAACTAAGATTCTACTTTATCCAAGAAACCTCCTAGAGCATCCTGTGCAACAACCCCTGCAACACCTGCTTCTTCAGTTCCTTCATGCTGATCTTCTACTAACCAACAATCTTTATTTACCTGCTCTTTCTTTCCATAGGACCGTAATTGACCATTCGTGCTTTTCAATTCCTCCATTCTTAGCTTACTTTCTTCTGCCATTGCTCTGCTCCCACTCAATCGAAAACCCTTGAGAGTGACCTGTAATCAAACACAAAACCTACTCCCTGCAACCTTAGCTCTGATACCACTTGTTGGGAAATACAGAAGCACAATTGATTACCATATACAAGCAACTTACATGCAGAATTAAACCAGAATCACAAGTAACTAGAATTCAAAAATAACACAGAATATGAGAGACAATACACAACTTATATTAATACTCATCCAGAAAAGAATACAATAAAGAAGATGCCACTTCTTCTCCACACCTCTTAGAGGCTTCCCACACCCCAAGTATATAGTAATTATTTCCTCAAAGCTCTCTCTCTCTTACGGTCCCAACACACAACTCAAACACAGAGTTGTTGTTCACCTCCAACTATTTAGTATCCACTACTGCCAGTACACTAGTGCTCCACGCACTCCACAAGTGCTCCACGCACTCCAAGTAGATCTCCCCTAAATTGCAACAACCTGTAACCCAAATGATCTTACTTATGGAAGGAACTGCCTTGCCTTCCTCTCTTGCTCTAGACCGAGTACACACCATACTCCAAGTAGATCCTGCTTGATCCTGCTCCTTGTTGTGTTGCTATCCTCCCTAATCTTGCACACCTGCAAATCAATCTTGTTCTGCACACCTGCAAACCTGGATCATGCACACACATACACCTACAGATCAATGATCTTACTTACCATGTAGATCTCCTAATGTAGCCATGCACACCTACTGACCAAGATCCTACACACCTGAAGAACCCTTCTAATTCTCCAAAACTAGCACCCACACTTGGCACTGCTGTGGAACTAGGAGGAACACCCTTGCTCACTTCACACACAGAAGGAGCTAACCTTGCTCAACTCAAAATAGAACACTTTATAATACAACCCATGAGTCTCTTAAATAGATCTCATGCAAACACTAATTAGACACCTAATTACAATAATTAGATCCACAACTTCAAGTCTAAAATTGGCTCTTGACATGGAAACACTCGGTTCGTTAACTAACTGTCTGTAACACTCACAGTTCTGAACCGCATAGGTGATCGACATCAGTCCCTGTCTGCCTGGAGGTGACCGACGCCGGCTGACTTCTGACTGACGTCAGTTGCTCTTCCTGTCTAATCCTGCTGATGTCAGTTGGCCTGACCGACACCGGTGTCTGTGACACTTCAGTAACCTCCTCCAACAACCTCCTTCCCTATTTGCATTAGTGAAGCTTTTAGCTCCACAACCTAACAAATGTTTTTAATAAATTTAGTATCTTTATCTGATACAATAATCCTTGACAACCCATGTAGTTTCAATACTTCTTTAAAAAATAAATTTTCAACATTTGTGGTATCACTAGACTTTTTTCATGCTATAAATTGTGATATTCTGGAAATTTTATCTACTACAATAAAAATAAAGTTTGTACTCTTTGAGTTTTTGGTAGCTCATGAATTAAATCCATTTTCAACTCTTCCTGTGTTTCTTTGGGATTGGTAATGGCTGATACAACCAATAATTTTGACATTTTCCTTTACCATGTTGAAAAGTATTATATATTTGTACTAATTTATTGACATCCATGCACATCTATGGAATTAATAATAACACTCACTCATTTACACTAATATTTTATCAACACCAAAGAGAACAACTAGGCCTACATTATTATTTTCTTAATTAAGTTCTCTCTCATAGAACTTTGAGGTATTCACAACCTCTTTCCTTCAAACAATAATAAATCTTGTATTTAATACTTCGCCCATGGTTTCCTTTCCATGTTTGTTTTATTCATGTATTCTACCCAAACATATAAAAAATGAAAATCCCCCACATATAACTATTTCATCCAATCAAACCCAATTATTTCTACCTTCAAGTCATTCACTACAAGAATTATTATACTTAAAGCATATGTAACCTTATTATATTGACCATTCTTGTTCGTATAATTTTAACCCATTTCATGTGCTTTTGGTTTAAACTATATTGGCTATTTATGAACTTTAACGATTGATGATATTGCACAACATGAACTACTTTCCCCTTGGGTGA
This sequence comes from Torreya grandis, assembly GCA_037957365.1. NCBI lineage: Eukaryota > Viridiplantae > Streptophyta > Pinopsida > Cupressales > Taxaceae > Torreya > Torreya grandis. The sequence goes on along the minus strand of JARHVA010006136.1, from coordinate 927,790 downwards.
CAAATAATGCCTCTGCATCTTAAGATCTTGTACCATAGCATAAAACTCTTGCTCATAGACCAAACTATTCTTCTTTGCTTTTGTATATGTCACTAAAGTAAGCAATGGGATCACCTTCTTGGATCAACACTTCTCCTATTTTTTACCCACTAGAATAATCTTGAAACACTTTATTGACATTGGGCAATGCCAACAATGGCTATTTTATTACCTTCTTATTAAAAAACTATAAACTAACCTCTTATTAAATAGTATACATGTACTTAGTATTATATCACCCTTAATTTATATTTTAATGGGTGTGCACATACCACTAAAGTTTATAATTAATTTCTTATAGAAACTTTCTAACTCATGAAAACTTCTAACCTCTAACATGAATTTCAATGATAATCATTCAACTATTTCTCTTGCCTTTTTAGGGTCCATTTTAAAACCATATTTTCAAATATAAAAACCAAAAAATATATCAGATCCTATTTCATTAAGATTTAGTTCTTCAAGTTGAACCAACACCTTCTCCTCCAACTTTTTAAAAAATAGTCTCAAATGCAACAAATGTTATTCATTTGAATGACTAAAATATAAAATGTTATCATGATAAACTTACTCGCGTATGAATTCAACAATTCATTCACGAGTCTCATGAATGCACTATTTTATTTGACAATTTGAATGGCATAACAATCCACTCACACAAATTATAATTCATATTTCCATTTATCACCTTTTCTAATCCATATTTGGTAATATCCACTCCTTAAGTCTATCTTCATGAAGTACCTTGATCCACTTAAACAATCCATCAATTCATCCATTACTAAAAATGGAAACATATACTTGATAGTGATATTTTTTGTTTCCATAGAATCCATACACATCCTCCATTCTACACCCTTCTTAAGTGTCAATACTACTGGAGCTTCACATGGGATTAACTTTTCTCTTATCAAACCATTCTATATCAACTCACTTACTTATCTCTTCACTTTTTCATTCTCCATAGGTGTCAATCTATATGTTTCATTATTTGTAAAATTTTATAAAAGCACTAAATCCATGTGATGGTAATGCTTCTCATATGTATTATTCCAACCAAATAATCCTTTCAAAATATATCAACAAACTCTTCCAAAAAAAGTGAACATAAAATGAATATCAATCATCTTGTTTGAGATCACAACTTTCAATGGATGTGGGATGAAATAAAATCATGCATTCTTATTTTTTGTCTCCTTCAAGAATTCATTATAGGTAACCAACAAAACTTGAGGATTGATTTCCACCTATCCTCTTATTTCTTTCAATGGGCTCAATTTATGCTTCTTACCATCTTGTATGAGCATGTAGGTGTTTTCTCTACCATCATGCATGAATACTCTATCAAACTACCATGGTCTTTCCAATAACACATAAGACACATCCATTGGTATAATATCACAAAACACACCATCCTTATATTGAATAATCTAAAAACTAACCATACATTTCTTATGCACAACCATTTGATGACCCTTAGGAAACCATTTTTTTATGGGTTAAATGCACTAATATTTTCATCCCAAAATTTTCTACCATTTGCATTGGAAAATTTTATCTATGCTAACAATATAAATAATGAATTTACAACACTTACCTCCCACTATGCAACATCTTTGGAATAATTTATTTCTTTGCATCGATTCACCTTCTTCCTTTTTTGTTTCAACAACACTCTTTTCAACATGAGAGATTGACCATGTTATCGATGATTTATGTATTCAAGATCCAAAACATTATTCATATACATAAGAAATTTTATTGTTTTCTTCATTTATCTTGATTTTGTTTTTAAATGCTTTTTGGCATTCAAATGCTCTATGCACAACCTCTACACATTTGAATCATGTATCCATGAATCCTTCACCTATTCCTTTTCTTAAATATCTTCTTTCTACAAAAGAATAACTTATTCCTCTTGTTGTTTGATTATGATTTTGTGAATTATCTGATTCACCTTCACGAGCATGGTGCCCTCTATTAGAATTTTTTTTTTAGGTCTCTATTAAAACATTCATCTTCATCTAGAGTTTAATTTTTGCTTTCTAGACAACTTTTCCTCTACCTTTAATGCAAATTGATAGGCTTATTCAATTGACTTCAATTTAAACCTTCAATTATCATCTTAAATGAAAATACAAAGTATATTTACATACCTCCAATTTTATTATTGATCATATTCCATATAACCAACTTTTATAGCTAAATTTAATAACTTATTTGTGTGGTCCCTCACACACAACTCCATTTTCCTTGAATTTTACAGCATCTTAGACAAACTCAGCTAATAATCCAAAGTAAATAACTTACCTTTCAACTTTGTCACCATTATCTCCCAAGTTTTGATTTTATCTTTGGTCTTCTTTCTCTTTCTAGTTGCACATTATCCCACCATAACAATGCATGAGATTTGAGCTTGGCACCATAAAATTTTACTTTCTTTGCATTCTACATTGTGTCATAGTCAAATTATTCATACATATCCATGATCTAATCTATGAGATCCTTAGGGATTAAGATTCCTCCATAGCAAGGGGTGTCCAACTTTGGATTACTAATCTTTTCAATAGATCTATAAAATCTACTCTGAAGTTCATTCACTATCGCAAGTAAAATAAATAATTAAATAATCAAATTAAAAAAATTTGACTAGAATAAATACAGTTAAAACTAAAAAAATAACAAACAAGTTAATGTAAAATAAATAAACAAAAAAAATAAATATAAAGATACAATAGAAAATAGAAACTTAAGACAACATATATATTACTATTGGAACACTTTAGTATAAATTTATTATACAAAATAATAAAAGTACATAAGGTTACATAGAAACATAGTCAGTTGGTATTCATGACTTAGAATCCATACTAGAGGATAAAATGTCATCTTATAACATGACACCAAAAAATAAGAAACAAAGTTGGACAAGACATGATGCTGAAAACTGCATTAAATTAGTAAAAATCACTCAAAATCACATTAAAACCTAGAAGAGAATTAAGAACAATTCACAACACCTAAGGGAGGAGGTGAAGGATCATCCTTGGGTGACAAAGTAGTCTAAGTAGAAGGCTCTGTAGATGGAGGATTCGATGCCACATAATGATTTAGGGGGTCCAAAGTCATATTATTATCCATCTATGAATGTGATGAGTCTGAGTAGCAATGCCAATAGGATAACTCCTCCAAGAGGGAGCTATATTAGATTTGTCACTCAGTGGTAGTGACCTCCATCCCCCCTATGGGAAGTGAGGTGAAAAGTGGATTCAAATATAAGAATGACTTATATGCCTCTTAGGAGGTAGCAGTGGTGGAACTTGGCATAGACCATCAAGGTGGATGTTACTCATTGTTCAAGGAGCACTCCCCTAGTGATCTAAGAACTCTTATAGATGACAAACCTCCATGGAAACTTTCTTAGTTTTGAATTGAATCTACATGCACACTGAAGATATAAAAAAAACCTTGTCATTAATAAAAAAGAGATAAGAGCATTCAACATTTTTAAAGAAACAATATTTATGGCATTTCATAATTGGTACATAATCACATATCTAAAAAATTTCCATAAAAAATAATAGTTTTAGGCTAGTTGGCTGAATCCCCAAGTAAGGAAAACACTAAGAGAAAGGCTCAAGATGATAAGGCTGAAAGAGGCTATGAATCCATTTCCAGGTAGATTGAACTCTGGGGAAAAATTAGAAGAAGTGTTTGAAAGACTCTAGGCACTTGTAGGTGGGGAACTTAGGTTGAGAAATTCCAATATGAAAGACCCACTTCTTGAGCGGAAGCCCTTAGTAAACCAAGCACCAAAAGAAGTGGGCCAACTTGGGCTTAAGATGAGCCATCCAAATTTGATCGAGCCTTGCAAGCCACATCATGGGGGATGAATTAAGACCCCATTACCTATTGACCTTGGTGGGAGTAGAAGGGAAGGGACTCATAACTTGATAGAGGAGTCATGGGGAATAGTTTTTAATATGGGTGTTAGAATTCCACCTCCAATCCTTATACCATGAGTAGGGTGGTTGCAATCCTGACTTGTGTAACATCACATTTGGTACAAGCTCCTAAATGTAAAGAACAAAAAAGTAATTCTGCATTATTCAAATGAAATTGTGCTTTTAAATCCAACCAAGGAGTCCAATCCTTGGCAAAGACCAAGTCTCGAATGGTATGATTTATTTTTCTTGAACAGCCTTAGAGCTTTGATCTCAGTTAACTCTACCAATAAAATATTAATATTGGTCATAATATAAGACTACCATATATTATAATCATTAAAAGATAAACTAGTGCAAAAACCATCACCAATCCATTTCAAATAGGGATTGATAGCCTCAAAAGCCTTCCATATATTTTTGACTACAAAAGAACCTTAAATTTTGACTGGAGTCAATGTAATGAGAAAGAACTGGAAGCCAATATTTTTCCAACTAAGTTCACCATAAAGGATGCAAAAAATATATAATTTCTTAACAATATTTTCCAATTGGATTTAATTGAACACACACACACACACACACACACACACACACACACACATAGACACACACACACACACACACACACACACACACAGACACACACACACACACACACACACACACACACACACACACACACACACACACACACACACACACACACACACACACACATTGAAAAGTGCCTATATATTAATATAAAACAAGATATGGTATAATGTTAATCATAAAAAAATGGGTGGAAAGAGTCACACCTCACGAGTAACTCCACACCAAGGGTTAAAAAAACCCCTTAGAAATAGTCATACAAAGTGGTCACAAAGTGACTACATCAAAAAAATTTACATCACATCACATGCCAGTAAAGTAGAGGAACCAAAGTACATATAAAATTAATGAGAACACTTATGCAGCAACAACAAATATGGATATCAGGGGAGGTGGAGGAGACGATGGACTCAGAGGCTTATCACCCCATCCTCCCATGGCTGGAAGGTCTCCATCCACAAATAAGGGCTCCCAACTAGAGTTTTGTTGCTTAAGGTCTTGGTTTGATTTCTTTTAGGGGAAATAGCCAAAGCTAGGTGTGGCAATTTGCCTTGGGAAGGTAGACCCCAACCTCTATTCGCACCATCATGGGATGGCGAAGGAGATCTCTAGCCCCCACCATCATTGCCAAAGTGAGAGGAACCACTCCAACCACCATGATGAAGAGAAGGCTAGTGAAGTGGTGATCGATGTGGAGAGTAGCTCCTGCGTCTAATTCTAGATCACTGTCATCTCAGTGCACATCCTCATCTCTGAAGGGATGAAAAATTTCATGAGGGATTACAATGTTCCCTACTAACTGCACATGAAATTTTTTAAACAAACACCGAAAGTGGTTGAACTATTAATCATAAATATTCAAATTAATTTTTTTTTTATAATCATAAAACAAGAATCCTTCACAAACAAACATAACTAGCCATGAATTAAAGGATCAATGAAAGGTATGCAGGTGGGAGGGTTGGGTGGAGTTGGAACAAGTGTAAAGGGAGTGCGTGAGTAGTGTGGCATGTGATTTATGAGAGGAAAAACTAGGTTTAATAGTCGTATTTATGTTTAGTTTGTAAAGTGGATTATATGCAAGTAAAATGTTTGGGTAAACCATCACCATAGTAGATGGAAGATATCAAATATATGTTATTTTGTTTGTTGCTTTTGAAGATACCTGTCATAAAAAAATAAAATATATGCATTGGCATGGGATGAGATGTGAGGAGCAGGTATCTCAAATAAGGGATAGTAAAACACAAAGAACATGGGAAAAAGGCAACGAGGTGTAAGAATGAATGATGTGAAACAATACGTATGGTAGAATAAGATGATTAGGGGTGGAAAGAGAGGGCATAGATGGACGAGGACATATAAATACAACCAAAATTTCATAAGCAATCAATTATTAAAAATGGAGGGCGTAGATGGAGGAGGACACACATAAATACAAGTTTCTTATCAAAAGAGATAATAAATTAACACATGACTTATATTTTAAATATAAATATAAAACTTAATACGTAGGTGAAGAAATAAAAATATAGGAGTTCACGAAAACATGAATAATTTCACAATAAATAGAGATAATTTTAAAAGGAAGGAGGGAAAACAACATAAATGCTTTGATTTTTTTTTTAAGAATTATCAAATGGGTTGTAGTTTGATTGGTGAGGATGATGGTTGATGATATCCATTTACTAGGGTATAAATTCCTCTAAGTACTTGACATAGAGAGTCAAATGGTTAAGACCATGATCATACCTTGGGGTGATTTTGATAGTGTGGATGCCCCTTATTAATTGTTGCTTAACCAAAGGAGCTCACTGATTTAGATGTATTCTTACTCATCACTATAATCTATTATATGTTTATTTGTGAAATATGAATTGAGATGCTAACATTCTATATAATTTAGTGATTCTATGTGAATGTTAACTATTATGATATGCACAAAAAAAAAAAAAAAAACTTTAAAAATTAAAAATAAATGATATTAAATAAAATGAATAATGAAAATAAGATTGATGGGGTTCACCAATATATTTTAATCAAAATTATATTTTAATCATCTTACTCAAATAAATCCATATACATTTAACTAAACCTAGTCATATATAAAATAGTAAAATAAACCTAATTAACTAATTCTAATTCTATAGCAATAAATGACAAAAAAGTTTAGATATTTATATTTTTTAAGTATAATTAATCTCCATATGTTTTAACTATTTTGGTATTTTAGTGATCTAAATTAAATAAAATTATTAAAATTTATATTACACAAGATAGTGCATTTACCATACAAATTTTAATGTAAAAGAGAGCTTGATTGCACTCACTATTTAATATATAAATGACCAATCAAAGAGGGAAGACAAATAATTTTTTTTTTTTTTTACTACTCACTCCCTATAGCAAAGTCCTTTAAATAACTCTATAATAGCTCTATAACTACTTAGATTAGGAAACAGAGTGTCAAACCATGTTTAGACTTTATCAATGAAGCTTAGACACCTACAACAATTGGTACTCTTTGGTCTACTAGAACTATCCAAGTTGAGTGTGTTGGTCTTTTTTCCATAGATTGTTGTCCCTACCTTTTTAGATGATTTCTACTTGTTTTCTTGTCCTCAGTCCTATGAGTAGATTCTAATATTTATTTTATTTTCTTTGAAACCTTAGCTCCACTTTCAACACTAGATTGACTTGGAAAAATAGGTTTAAAATATGGGTTGGATAGCCATAACCACTCTTAGATAAGTGATTGACTGTTGCTTACATAACAATACTCTAAAGAGACATCAAACCATACGTATTTCTCACATCTATGTGTGTGTGCACTCAATTTTGATCCACTATAACGTAATGCAATGTTTAGCTTTCAACACTTGAAAACATGCAAATTTTAACTTATATAATTAGTATTGATACTTGGTTCTAGGGTTGTTCCTTTAAGGAGTTTTGGATAAGTATTCCTTTTGTATAATGTCTCAAGGATGTGCAAATAGATTCTCAATGCGTATGCCAAATAGTGACCAAGTTAACACATTTACTAAGACTTTATGATTGATTTTTATGTATAGATGACTCTTTGGTATTTCCTCCATAATCAAAACCTAACCGATTCAAGGCTGATGTATTAAAAAAACTATCCATTAATGATCTTGGAAGCTACAGGCAAAGGTAGACACTTGTGATAACCATAACTATTTAATTATTGTTAGCATTATTAAAAAAAGTGGAAATCAAGGATCTATCATATGGAGACAACATGTTTAGTATTATAAAGTGTTTAGACATAGAATAGGGGGATCCTTAATATGAATGATAGAAACTTGGGTTGTCCAAGATAATAGATAGGTAAAATGATAAGGTAAATGTGCACAATATTTAAATGTATACACGTAAGTCATTTATGTAAAATATAAGCCAAATTTGATATTTTAAATTATCTAATACTAAACTTTGGTGTCTAAAAATATACCCTTTTTAGTTTAGTTTAGACACCTAAAATAAGACACTTTGCATCAATTATAACTATTATGTGTCATCAATTGACCAAATCTTAATTTAATCTATCATCTAAAATTATCAAGCCGATTAACATTTTCATCTTGAATCATGATGATATATGCCTAATCACAATACTAAACTATATCCTATCATCCATTTTGTCTAGTGCATCCCTGATCTACCCGTCATCATTTGAAATCACCACTAGTCAATTAACCCATAATATCAAATATATAATTGACTTTCCCCCATCCCACTAATATTAAATATGGATTGATCACACTAATTAATCAAGTTAATTAATTGGTAAGATAATCTATGCACATTTCATATTTTCAATAAATCAAATTAATATTATTTTTATCTCAAATCCATGATGCCACACAAAGACACTTATCAATTTAAAAATCATAAACTTTACACTAAATCCAAAGTCAAAATATATTTTCCAAGGCAAATTCAATGTAAATAGAGAAGTGTGTAACTAAGGTCTAAGATCAAATTATTATGCAAATCACACAAAATCTAATACAAGGTATAAATTCTTACATTCTCTTCCACACTCAAATCTTGGCTGTACATATGAAAATATAATTTATATAGTACCTCAGTCTTGTACATGTGAAAAATACCTATGATCATTATACCTTTTAGTTTTAGACCTTCCTGTTATCAAAAAGCTCATGTTCATTATCTCTTTATATTTAATTGATTATCTCTTAGTCTAACCCTTCTTATTTTTATGACCCAAGCCTTCTATGCTATAAAAAATGCTCTAAACTTGATGTTTATTCTTCACTACAAGTTTTAGACTTGTACCTATTTTTTAACTCCCTAAACACTTGTGTTCTCGACGAACACATGTGTCAATGCAAACATTTATTTTTATACAAATTATCTAGTGCCCAAAAGTTATCCAATTTTAAAAGTAAACATATCCAAAAAAATTTATTGTGTTTTAATGTTAGATATTTAAAAAAGGGATTAATATTTATACAAGATTAACTATTATTCATTCCTCACTTGGAAATCACATACAACTCACAAGGAAATATACCAATAAGCACTTAATCAAATAACCAAGTGAGTAAATATACCCTATTTTCCCCTATTTCTATATCAATCATAAGAGAAATATTTCTATTGGTCTAAAGCATTCAAAGATCATCCCATGAGCCATGTTTTCTATTGGGATTTTTTCATTTAGTCTAATATATATTTTCCCTAGTTGAGTACCTAAGAAAATAAGAGTTCCAAGGAGCTAGTATGCAATATATCATGGAATAAAAGGTTCTCTCATGCTCACCCAAAACATGCAACTTAAGATCAATTCTCATTGGTTTTGTTGCACGAGGGTGTATTCATTTACTTTCCTAAACTAGGGCACCTAAACAAGCACTTAGTCCTAAACTCATAATTATTTTCATGTCTAACTCTTAACAATTCATTCATTACTCAACTAACTAAAGAAAAATAATCTGGGCATAAAATGATAACAAAATAGTAATAAATCCAATATAACCATGAACAAATTACATAAGTATTCCATCAACACATAAGCTTCCTTTCATTACATTCATAAGTCATATCAAGATTACAATGACTATGGGATTAAATGATCAATAACAATACAAAGTAAAATAAGAAGGTATTTCTACATGGTTTAACCTAACCATTTAGTTACAGAAGTAATTAAAAAAATATGACTTTCCAATTATTATTAACAACAATGACTCATAACAAGCCATTTACAATGAAATCCTAAGGACATGGTCCTAACTACCCCTATATGATCTCTCTATGATAGATCCTCATCACTGTGCACCTATCTTCTTATAGACCAGTCTTGAATCTACACTTGACTATTGTTATCTAATGTTTATGTGAACCATTTCCTAATTATCTTGGCTTTTCATGCCTTTCTCAAGTCTTTCACTAATATTCAAGTCCTACATTCTTGGGTTCTCCATATTTCATGCTTTTTTGTTCCACAAGATTTGCCTCTTCTATGCCATCATCTTGCACACCATGATATTCCATGTCATGATCTTATACAACATGGTCTTTCATGCTATGTCTCTCATGTGCCTACACTTCCTTCTACATCAATTTTATTAAAAAATTACTTAGCCGAAATTGAGGCCCCAACATCACCCCACACTAAGTCAATAGTTTATCCTAGACTATGCATTTTATTCAAGTCCATTTGCTAGAAAAAATCTAGGTATCAATTGTTTAACTGATTGGTTCACTTCATCCCAATGATTGAATGCATTATGGAACTAAAAAGTGATTTCCTCTATTACCTCCTTAAACTGCATAATCTCTTTAGGTTGCTCCAAAAAGTAACTCACTTGAATGTTTAAATTATCAAGTGATGCAAAAACATCCTTATGAATGTCTTCTAAAAAAGCAACCTCTATCTAAACTTGGCTTTAGAGGACTGAAAAATTAGTATTCAACTCCTGATAGTGAGTGATTATTTTATTTTTCAGGGCCTCCACATCTTGAAATGCTTTGGCATGCTTGACTCGATCTTTTATTGTTAATTCACTTTCAAACAATTTTAAATAGTTAAGTTCCTCTGATTGAAGCTTTGCTTCCAAAATTTTACCAAGCCATGCTAGTTTAACAAAAACCCCATAAAGGATGGGAACCATGTCACCAACTCTATTCAAAAATATCTTACATACTTTGATAGTCTTGATAAACTACTCTGTCACCAAAGTTTGCTCTTGCTGAGGATTAGGTTGGTATTTAATTTTTTTCAACAATAGCTCTATCAAGGTTCTCAATTTATCAATAGCTTCTCCATCAAGGGGGATTCCATCTCTAAGGTATGACTCCTAATCCAAAATATACTTCAAAGTGTTAGGGTCTTCACTCTAGCCACCATCATTGTTTATAATTAGCACTTTAGCTCTACTAACTCCTCTTCAAGCTTTATCTTTTCTACACATTCATTGTGATAGAGAGCAATGACCTCTTGATGTTTCCTCTTGAGTTGTTTTACATCTAATTCTTATAAGGCATTATGCATTACTACCTTATGAGAAAATTCAAAAGCATCACAGTTGCCTGAGATGTTGTGTACATTTGAGGATCCACCCGAATTGTATTAGGGAGTTCCACCTCTCTCAATGCTAAAATAATGATTTTCAAAGGCAATTCACATTGTCACTCTTAATTATATATATCATTATAAAATTCTTGATGAGTTTGCTTGGTCGAGTCCTCCTTGGGTAAATATTCCCACATATACAAGTCTTCTTTCTAACACACCCTGCTGATACTAAGCACAAAGGGACTGAGTTACATTGGTAGTCACCATCCTCTGCTACATGAATTCATCAATAGGTTATTTCCATTTAGAGGGATTATGCTCAAGTATTTCTATATCTGAATCCTCTTCTTAGTGACTTGGACCTATGTCAAGGTCACCCATGCACAAAGTTATGCTTATGTCATCTCCCTATTCACTAATGGGACTCCCAACATCCACTTGTGTGTCATTATGTGTGGATTCTTCATGTTGCATTGGAAATGGATTATTTTCTAACTCTAGTGTGTCTTCTTGTTCCTCTTATTCCTTGGGAGAAGGTCCCCTCTCTAGTGTTTCTTTTAGAGTTGTTACATTCTATTCAGGCTCCCCTTCTTTAGGCATTGAAATATCTTTTTATAGAGGAACAAATGTCTGTGTTATAAACAAGGCCTTCTGGTTGACCTAATCACTCGATGGTGAAGGGGTAGTCATTTTCCATTTAGGTTTTTCTAGTTAAGTGCTTGTGCTACCATATTTACCTAACCTCTTCTACTTTCAGTGCCTTCCAATCACTAGCGGGGGAGAAATAATTTATTTCTTATCCTCAACACTCCCTAATGTCCTCCTTTGTGGATTCAACATATAATATAATAAATGAATATATTCCTTGACCAAATTTTTTTTGGCCTTGATGTTGATATTATCCGATTATAGTTTTTTTCTATAGGACTTATTCCTTGAATACACATACATTTTATGAAGAGTATGAGTCTCAACGTCAATATTTTTAGCATCAATATTTATGGGGTAGATGTTATATATTCTATTGAATATGTTTATAAAATACCTATCAGCGAAAGCATATGGTAGCTTGAGCCACCTGGACAAGTCATCTTAAGGGCTCATCTAGATACACGCTAAAGAAAAATGATGTTTTACTACAAACTAGGCTTGATATCCTATTTGTGAAGTTAAGCCTTTGGTAATGCACCACTCTTTTGTAAAGTGTTCATTCATTCCATCATACCAACCCTTCATCTTATATTTATGAGTCAAGATAATAACACTAGAGCATGTGAATGCCTTAAACCATTCAGATGAAAAGTTATTTTGTAGAGGGTAAGCCCACTTCAACACACCACTAGTGTACTCTAGCACACCAATTTCATCAAATAACAACAATAAAATAATTATGCCCCAAGCAAATTTATGATTAGGTAGGTGGTGGGACTTCTTTGCATTTTCAACAATTTTCTCTAAAAAATATTGTGAATAATTTTACTTTACCCCAAGGGTTATATGATGGGATACATACAAGTTCCCCATGTCTACTTCTTTCCATCTATCTACACCTCTAACCCTGGTCATAACCAAGTGCGCAATCACTCAAAGGGAAGGATCATGAATACTAGATATATGCATTGCATGGCCTTGCTTCTTATATTCAAGTTCCATAGTAGTCTTCTCAATTTCCTCTTGATCTTCCAAATCTCCATTGAGGTTAGTGAATGAACATTGTAGACCTATAAATTTTCTAATTCTATGGGTTGTGATCCTCATCCTGTGCCTTATAAAATAAAATAAATCTCCATGTACACACGAGATAAAGAACCTCACTATCTCCATGGGTTTCCAAAAGTAAGGTAGATTGAATAACTAAAAAACTCTGGCATCATTGAGGTTATTAAAAATGGTAAGATCATATACAAACTCACTCTAGGTATTTTGATGATTAGCTTTCTAGTCATGCACTATAACTACACTTCATTCCCTAGTAAGTGGTGATTGTAGTCAAATACTTGGCAAGTTAGCACATTAGACTCCCACTTCTCTATGTGGAACACTGCTTCAAGATATTTCATTTCTTTGATCAATACTAGGGGTGGGGGTAGTGTTTCTACTTTCTTCTTCACCTTTCATACCATCTTAGAATATTTCTTGTTTATTCTCCTAGTCTGTTGTGTCAATATTTATTATTATGCACCATATTTATCAGGTATTTATTATTTTATCAAAACTGACTATACTATTGCACCCTCAAACTCTTCTTCCTCATGAATCACAGGCAATGGATCACTTTGATGGGCCTTATTCTTTGGATGCATCGCCCTCTAAGGAGCATGTATATTGAGGCATAGTCATTTGACCCTTCCAAAAGAATACATGATTACTGATTTGACTCCCTCAGCTCTCCTGCTTCAATGTCCTCCAATGATAGATGCTGACACCCACAACTTAAAAATCCTTAAACTATGCTTCTACAATCACTATTCCACCAATATCTCTATTCATTACAATTTATTCAATTCACAATATTCAAATTAGTCATTTAAAGTAGATAAATGTTTCTTTGGTAGAATAAAAATGCTTGACTTGGCTCTATAAATTCATGAATTAGCAATAGTAAAGTGTTAAAATGATGACTAGTTAGCCTTTTATAGATTCAAGAGGTAATCACATTAACTTCCCCATGACTTAATCCATAATTTCATGTATTTAATGACTCTAGTAATATTTCCATTATGTCCATTTGGCACACTTATCATTACACTTATTATTTGATTACATTTAACACATCTATCCCATCCCACACTTTTCTCAAAGTGCATGACAACTGTAAAAAATTTAAAAGTTTCCATATCCAAGGCAAGAACATACTTTATTTATCTTGAATATTCATATTGCTTATGCATTGTATCTTGTGTATCCACTTTTACTTATACACTTCCACTTACATGACCTTTTTTGTGCACATTCCCTTCCTTTATTTTCTTTGCACTTTGTAGTTTTACTTTATTCGCACTTCTTACTCCTCATTAAAAGATGTCCATGGTCCTCCACGATAGGACAAAGAAAATAAGAAAGAAAGAAGTCTTGATCTAAACCTAATCAAGGGCACACAACCAATGCCAGCCACACCTTATTGAAAGACAAACCATATTACATTCTAATTTTCCAATCTAAACTAAATTGATTTAATAAATTACATTGATATTGAGATAATGAATTTAATTGTTATTTAATTCTATTAGAATGCTTAGAGGTATGTTGTCTAAATTGATAGTAGATTATATTATTAATAGAGGGAATTTTGCAGACATTAGAATATATTATGTTTTGAAATATTTGCATAGTTGATTTCAATTACTATTGGATTATATTGCATCAATTTATTTGATAAATGTATATATTGAATATTGTTGATATTTGGTCCTAATCTTGGATTAACTACTATTTTGTCTATCTGAGATAAACATAGGAAAAATATTGTCTCTCGAAGAATAATATGAGTAAGAGTATCATCAAAGAGAGGGTTATAGATGTCCATAAAGGGAACTTGTAGGATATTTTGGGAACATGTTAGACACACATAGTTACTTATTTTAAGTTCTTGTGTTAGATATGTGATTCTTGATTTGTGTGTGCTTTTTCTTATAGGTTATTATTTATTATACCTTATAGTTTATTTGTCTAACATAGATAATAATTTGTAGTGATTTATAGTATTTCATAATAATTATTAATTAATATTGTTAATATGTGATAACAAATTGATTGATTGATTGTTAACAAGTATGCCACTTCATATTTGATTTGTGTGAAAATTATCATGGAATGGATAAGTAAGCTTAGGATTTTACTAAGGAATTAATGATATTATTTCATTACATGAATTTAAACCCTCTTTATAATTTAAAATAACCCTCTAGATGAAAATAATTCCCTTCCATGTCATTAAATTGGAATATTACATGAAATAAAAATGTTTAATGTGAAAATATTTGTCAACCATGTTGCAATTAATAAATTTAGGAATAAATAACATTTTTTGAGGTTTAACCAACCTTTGTGTGATTTTGGATTGACCCAAAAACCCAACTCATGGGTGTAAATTCAGAATTTTCCATTCAACCACCTTTTTCACCTCGTCGTCAGCATGAAAATCTTATTTTATTAGTCTCTTTTCGACCCATAAGCCTACCCATGTGATGAGGAACCTTTTTATTATGTGCATATGGGCCAAGTGGGATGAATTTTATTGGAGGTACATTTTGAGACACATGGGAGTTAATATTTTTCAAAATTTTATTCTCTTTTTGACTTTGGGCACATGTGAGGAGAGTGATTGGGAGACAAAGACAATACTTTCACTATTCACCACTATTCACCCATCCTTAAGGTGAGAGGAGAACTTAAATCAAGGAGGGAAAAACATAAATAAGGGATTATAGGAAATAAATGGGACATGCTATCTCATTTTATGAGGATAATGTCAAATTTGAAGGAAGCTCTAAAGGAAGACAAGTTTTCAAGACAAGGATCCTTGTTCATAATAGGAGAAAGAGGAAGGTAGATTAGTTCTTTGGAAATTTTATTTCCAAATAAATTTAGGTTTAAATTTAAGTATGAATTTATTATTATGAGATAAATTAGGAATGAATTTAAAACTTGAAATCAATTTTTATGTGTAACAATAAAAGGAAATTGGAATTAGCAACAAAGATTGTATGAAATTTTGTGCATTGTTGTGCTTGTAGTGAAATCTAAACTTGTTATATGGAGAGATCCATATGATTTGTGTAAAACATGTTGAAAACTTATAAAAATGTTTTTAAAACCATTATAAACCTGAAACAATGGTTTATATCACTTTGTATCTTCATTGTGCATAAATTTAGGGGAAATAATCACTTTTCTAGAGCTAGGAGAAGCTAGTGGTGATCAAGTTATGTATGCACAATTAGTAATAACTTAAGTATAACAATAGATGATTTTATTTGAACCTATGAAGGATTTAGGTTGTTTTAATAATTTTTTTATAATATTATGGATTACAATTTAAGGTTTTAGGTGATGAATGGTACAAGAAACTAGTCATCTAGGCTAAAATGATTGCTATTTGTAGAAAATAACATGATATAGATATAGAATTAATCTAGTGTTTAAATAATTTTAACACATAGTTATATATGATAATAGAATTAGTTAAAATTAGATGTATAATATGTCCTTTGGTGTATTTAAACTACCTAATTTATAACTTAAATAGTATGTTTAAACTAGTTCTTTATACAACCTTAGCAATGGTGTGTAAGTCTACATTAGCTAGTTGGAGCCTAATCAATACGTGGATTTGAAGTAAGCATGAAGGGATGAGTTAATTAATTATTTTTTATAGTTTATTTTATACTAATTCAAAAACATATATGTATCATGTGTAAATATTATGTACTAGTAGTGCACCTACACATATGATAGGTGGATCCATTTTGAGATAAATAAGTATAAGACAAATCTATACTTAGAGGACAAGTAGTTAGTATATGATTAAATTTTGGAATAAATGGAAGGGTTGATAAAAATATTCATTAATAAAAATATGGGTGTATCTTTATATGTGGAACTATGTGTAAGCTATGGATCCTAATTGTAGCCTATATGAATCAAACACATATATAACATGGATTAATATAGATTGATATTTAATACTATCTTGGGTTATGGATGGTTTTGAATATATCAAAGTGAATAATATATTATTTTAAATAAGGGAATGGGTTAAACCCTTATACAATATGAAACAAGATGAGTACTTTCCATAAAGGAATAATTTTGTATAAACTCGGGTAGTAGCAAGTTCAAAACTCACTTGTTAGATGTATGAATCAGATGCATGTTATATATATCATGGGTTGATGTTATTTGGTGAATGATAATCTATTGTGATAGGTATATATTTATAATATCAAGAAATAAAATCTATATTAGAACATCGTGTAAAGTCTAAAACAAATAGGGTTATTGAACTATAAAACCTAGACATATAGCTTTAGTGCTTTATTATGTTGATTTTTACCTTTTTGTACATGAAGGATGAAATTTAGAATTATGGAATTTTGTATAGAATGTTTAACTCAATTAAAATAATATTGTATTTCTTTCATTTTTATATTTGTGTGTGAATAGGCTATTGTGAGTTATCGTGTGTGATCTATGTATAACTGGGTGTTTACATTATGATCTTTTGTTTTGTGGAAATACAAGATGGTAGTTTGTTAGTTTATTTATGACCATTTATTTTATTGGAATGTAAGATGGTAGCTTGTTAGTTTCTTCATGATATTTTATTTTTTCTAAAATGCAAGTTGATATCTTGTTAATTTCTTTATGATCATTTGATTTATGGAAATGCAATTTGGTAGCTTGTTAATTTATTTATGATCATTTGTTTCATGTAAATGCAATCTGATAGCTTGTTATTTTCTTTAAAGTCATTTGTTTTTTGGAAATGCAATATGATAACTTGTTAGTTTCTTTATAATCATTCAATTTTTTGAAATTCAAACCAGCAACTTATTAGTTTCTTTATGATATTTTATTTTGTTGAAAAGAAAGTTAGTATCTTGTTAGTTTATTTATAGTCATTTATCTATTAAGAGGTAATCTAGCTGCTTATTTAGGTTCTTATCTAGATGAGATTGAACTATTATATGAAATAGTAAAATCAAGTGAAAGAGTGTTGCTTATGTGGATTTAGATCCATAGTAAAATCTAACTATATAAAATACTTTGGCCAAAGTAATGTTATAGCTGTATACATTGTCTATCCACTGTACTTTCTAGTTTACATGTTTGCTCATATGTTTTGTAGTAGAGATTATATTGTACTTTTTATTTGCATATTAATGGCATGAATTGATACATACATTATTTTATTGTACACCCATACATTTACCTAGATTGGTTAAGAATGTTCACTCTGCATTCATCTACTTCTTCATGAAGGGAAGGCCCACTCCCTAGGTGGGAGGTGTGCAAGGGACCTCCTAGTCTATGGTTGGAGGTAAAACACATGAATGATGCTCTCCCTCCTTACAGATAGAACCAATACCATAGTACATTCATGTTATCGTATATTACTCTCTCAGATGTGGTATGTTATATGTATTCTAACATATTCAATTATATTCATTATATCATTAGATGTTGTAATTTATTCAGATTCTTACACTAGTTTTATTTATGTTGTATTAAGGATAAGTTTAGTCTTATTGCATAATTTATTGAGATGATTTGTTTTTAATATAGTTTCATATTTAATTTTTTTTTATGTTTAGTAGTTGGAAAGTATTGGAACCATGTTTATGAAATGTTGAGATGCTGTATGTATATTTTTAACATATTGAGTAAAGTAGGACCCAACTGGATGTTGTGTTAAACTCATTTAGCATGTTATGTATTAAATAATAATAATAATAATAATAATAATAATAATAATAATAATAATAATAATAATAAGTGTTTTAGCTATGATGAGTTTGGGTTCTAACAAACCAAAATTGTAAACTAAACTAGTGGCATAAGCGTTATTAACAAAAGGGAAACATCACTCAGAATAGTAATGGAAAAGTTGACTACCATTAAAATGGCTTGGAAGGAAATGGCCATCTAACCTCTTCAAATTACATGTGTATGTGGGATGAATACTATGAATAATAAATGGACCATCCCAATTAATGCAAAGTTTTACTAAGTGGCATGCGAAATTAGATTCATAAACTAGTACATGCATACTTGGAGAAAAAGTCTTATTCTTAAGATGTATATCACGCCAGGCCTTCTATTTTTGTTTCTCCACTCCTTGAATCCAATGTGCTAGAAAATAACTTTCATCCAACTGTGGTAAAACATCCATACATGCTTTCAAAGATTCCTCGTCATCTACCTAACCAATGAGCATAATACATAAAGAGGGTACAAGAAACTCAAGTGGAAGAATTTATTTTTTGAAAATGTAAGATGGTAGATTTTTAGTTTTTTTATGATCATTTGTTTTGTGTAAATGCAAACTAGTAGCCTGTTAGTTTCTTTATAGTCATTTGTTTTTTGGAAATACAAGCTGACAACTTGTTAGTTTTTTTATGATCATTTAATTTTTTGAAATTCAAACCGTTAACTTGTTAAATTTTTTATGATATTTTATTTTGTTGAAAAAAAAGTTGGTATCTTGTTAGTTTCTTTATGGTTATTTATCTATTGAGAGGCAAGCCAACTAATTATTTAGGTTCTTATCCAGTTGAGATTGAAATATTATATGAAATGGGAAAATCAAGTGAAAGAGTGTTATTTATGTGGATTTAGAGCCATATTAAAATCTAAATATATAAAATGCTTTAGCCAAAGTAATTATATATCCTTATACATTGTTTATCTAATGTAATTTCTAGCTTACATGTTTGCTCAGATGTTGCATGTAGTAGAGATTATAATGTACTTTCTATTTGTATGTTAATGGCACAAATTGATACATACATTATTTTATTGTATACCCATACGTATTCATAGATTGGTTTTTAATGTTCAATCTATATTCATCTAATCCTTCATGAAGGGAAGGGCCACTCCCTAGTTGGGAGGTGTGTGGGGTACCTCCTGGTCTATGGTTGGAGGTAAAGCACTCAGATGATTCTCTCCTTCCTTACAGATGGAACCAATACCATAGTATGTTCATGTTATCATATATTACTTTCTTAGATGTGGTATGTTAGATGGATTCTAACATATTTAGTTGTATTAGTTATATCATTAGATGTTGTACTTTATTTAGATTCTTACACTAGTTGTATTTATGTTGTATTAAAGATAAGTTTGGTTTTATTGTATAATTTATTGAGATGATTTATTCTTAATATAGTTTCATATTTTATTTTTTATTATGTTCAGTAGTTGGAAACTATTAGAACCATGTTTATGAAATATTGAGATGCTATATGTATATTTTCAGCATATTGAGTGAAGTAGGAGCCAACTTGATGTTGTGTTAAACTCATTTAGCATGTTATATATTAAATTTTGATAATAATAATAATAATAATAATAATAATAATAATAATAATAATAATAATAATAATAATAATAATAATAATAATAATAATAATGTGTTTTAGCTATGATGAGTTTGGGTTATAACAAACCAAAAATGTAAACTAAACTAGTGGTATAAGCATTATTAACAAAAGGGAAACATCACTCAGAATGGTAGGGGAAAATCTAACTACCATTGAAATAGCCTGGAAGGAATTGACCATCTTACCTCTTCAACTTACTTGTGCCTATGGGATGAATCCTATGAATAATAAATGGACTATTCCAATGAAAATGCAAAGTTTTCCTAAATGGCACATGTACTTGGAGCCATAAACTAATACATGCATACCTAGAGAAAAAATATTATTCATAAGATGTATATCATGTTAGGCCTTCTATTTTCATTTCTCCACTCCTTGACCCTAATGTGCTAGAAAATAGCTTTCATCTAATTGTAGTAAAGCATCTAGACACGCTTTCAAATATTTCTCATCATCTAACTAACCAATGAGCATACTACATAAAGGGGGTACAATAAACTCAAGTGGGACAATTGATTCAACACCAAAGACAAGATTAAAGGGAGTAATCTTATTCAACCATTTATACATGGTCTGATATGCCCATAATACCATATGCCCATCATGCCAAAAAAATATGATCATCCTAGTCAGTGCGACACATATTTTAAATATTCATCAATTTATGACCCAAGATTTTATTTAATGCTTTAGCTATACCATTGTCTTGAGGGTGATATGGTGTAGTCTTTTGGTATGTAATCATAAAATCAACCAAAAGGATGAAAATTTTATTATTAAAAAAATGAGTTCACCAGTCAAACTTAATAGACATCCATACCTTGTAATAATATTCTCCAAAAAAAATATAGCAATAGTAAAATCTTAGGTTGACATTGCTTTAACCTGGTGAGTGAGGTGATTAATGGTGGTAATGATATAAAACACTCTAGTACACCACTCCATTAGAGTAATGGGGCCAATAAAATCAATAACCCATTTCACAAAGGGTTCATGAGCAAGTATCAAATAAAGGGGCATACCATCCATTTGGTTCAATTTACCATGTGCTGATAGATATCACATTGATGTACACAAGATTTGGAATCCTTAAATAAAGTAGGACACCACAACCTAGCTAATAGAACATTTCACATTGTAGCATCAATGATATAATGTCCTCTAGTGACACCTTCATAAACCTCCTGAATAAATTCAACATGCTCATGTTGTATGATGTAGCATCATAATAATTCATCCCATCCAAGATTATAAAGGTCACCTCAAATTATTTAGAAAGGATTAACATGAATAACCAACAACTATTTCTCTTGAGTGTTGAGGTGGGCTGGTGCAAAACTTATATTAAGAAAAGCTTCAATATCCTCTAATTCCTCAGGCACACACATACTTTAAAAACATACACATTAGGTAAGTCAACCTCAATTTCATGCTTTGGTTCACTAGTTTCAAAGCATGAAAATTTATTAGGTTCATAATTAGACTTACTTGATTTCACCATCACAAAAAATTGAAATTCTTGAAAGAGCACAATCATCAACAAATGCATCCATGCAATACTAGCTTATTCAAGATGTATTTAAGTGATTCATGGTCTATAAATAAAATGAATGAGGTGGAAAATAAATAATAATGAAATTTTTGAAGTGTGTATACCATAGACAAGGCTTTGTGTTCTATAGTTGAGTAATTCCATTCAGCTAAAGTGAGTTTCCAACTGGAAAAGTAGATGGGCTGATTAAGACTACCCTCACCAGGTTGAGAAAGGATAGCACCAACTTCCATGAGTGGAGCATCAACATATACATAAAAGGGATTCATCCAATCCAAAAACTAGATAATGGGGGTAGTGATGAGGTTGTCCTTGATTTCTATGAATGTTTGATGGTGAGCACTATCCATAAAAAATGCCCATTATGTTTAAGTAGTTCCTCTAATGAAGCTATAATTTTAGCATATCCCAAAATGAATTTTTGATAGCACCCCATGTGTCCTAGGAAGGTGTGGATCTCATGCTAGGTGGTTGGAATTAGAAGGAAAATAATGAATATAATCTTAGCTAGACCCACTAGGAGTCCATCATGACAAATGATGTGACCCAAACAATTTCTAAATGAAGTAGTAAAAACACACTTCTTCAGATTCAAATAAATATGAAGTTATCAGTATCTCTCAAGCATGAAATGAAGATTAGCATAATGATCACTCACTAAACCATATATGGTCCAATCATCCAAGTATACTTGTAGGAACTTATGAACAAAATCCTTAAAATCCTCTACTACAATCCATGAAAACATGGTAGAAGCATTCTTCAAACTAAGGGGCATCATATTGTAAAGGAACAAACCCCATTTAGTTGAAAATGTGGTCTTTAGTTTATCTTATTCTATGATATATACATGATGATATCTATAAAAACCATTAGCGAAGGTATAAATATTGCACTTAACAACTCTTAAAATTTCCTCAATGAAAGACATCATAAAAAGGTCAGTTACACAAGAAACATTGAGTACCCAATGTTCTACAAAATATGAATGTGACCATCCTTATTGATATTGATCACCATTTAGATTCATCAATAAGAATGATAACTCCATCATGTAGCATACTATCAATCTCCTCTTTAAGCTAAGTGCACAGATTAGGATTAATTCTATAAGGACTCTTTCTAACTGGTTGAGCAACCTCAACTAACTTGATGTAGATCTTAACCAATAAAGAATGCAC
This sequence comes from Torreya grandis, assembly GCA_037957365.1. Classification (NCBI taxonomy): domain Eukaryota; kingdom Viridiplantae; phylum Streptophyta; class Pinopsida; order Cupressales; family Taxaceae; genus Torreya; species Torreya grandis. The sequence goes on along the minus strand of JARHVA010006136.1, from coordinate 904,805 downwards.
TCCTTCATCTCAGTGTAATTACATGGAAAAATTTCTTTATACTCCTCTAATAGTTTAAAAACATATGTGATCTCTGTATCAGACTAATAATTCTCCATAATGGACATCTTGAGTGCATCTTCTATGCCAATATTATGTTAAACCATAATATGGTTGCTGGTCATTCTGTATGGTGTCTTAGACATTGGGCATTCCATACTTGTTATGAAAATCTGAGTGATCAATAGACATATTTGGTGGATTAGAGATGGTACCTTCATCAACCCAGTACACAACCTTCTATTTGTCTTTATGTATCTATTCCCTCAATGCATGGTGTTTCACTATTTTTTCATGTTTATTTTATTTTTCTAGAAAATAAGAAGGAATTTAAATAGAAGGGTATGATTTATAATAACATGGATTTTGTTATGCACTTGTGATCCAATTGATTGTATATAAATCCTCTTTGGCTCGAAAGGATGACTTATAATAAGAAACAAACTAAAAAATGGTTGATTAACAAGATAAATGGGTGGATTGCCTAGAGAAAGATAGATTTAAGAAGCACTAGACTTCCTTGGAGGCTATCAATCCACTCTTCAAACAAATTAAGTTCTAAAAAATAGAAATATATGCTTGCATGAAATAATATAAGGTACTACAATAAATGCAAGAAATGATCTTAAAGAAAAATGAATGTTTTTACCAAAATAGTAATAACTTTTTAAAAACTAATGCTAAAATGTTCAAACCTGATTTAGAAAATAGTTTAAACCTCTATGGTGTGATAGAAACTTAAAAACTAAAATTTGATTGAAGGTTGATAGGTAGAAATAGATCGATAGTTTTTGGAAAATAAAACACATAATGACCAATGTCGGTTACTATTCAACTAATGTTGGCTAAGGCAATCGGTGTCGGTCAGGGTATGACTAATGCTAGTTAGAGGTGATCAATATCAGTCTCTATTAGTTTTGGTCTGGGGTAAAATGGTTATTTGGTGAGTTTTAAGAAGACTTTAAAGGTAGTTTTTGGATTGGATATTAGTTGTGAGGTTGGAATAAGTTCCCAGAAATATCAAACTTTGGAGTTTGGATAGTTAGGTTATTGGGAATGGTTTGTGGGTGTTTGGTAGAAGATGGGGTGTTTGGAGTTGTAGAACACCAACATAGAGGGGGAGTATGGGAGAGATGGGGAATGGGTGAAAATAATAAAAAGTATTGAAACTAACAACTAAACTTGATATAAGTGCAGATACTTAGATCTAGAGTTTGTTGTCCTAGAGAAGTGTTTAGGTTGGGTGAAAGCTGTGTGAGATCTTAGAGCAATACAAGTAAAGTAATGGTGCTTGAGCTCTTTGTGGTGAGTTGTTGGGGCACTTTGATGTCTCTGGTATAGTTTGATGGTTCACCTAGAGTCTTTGATTCACTTTAGAGATAAGATTATCACACAAAAAGACGTTTCAACCTCTTCATGTAGGGTATTTTGGTTACCTTAAGTAACTGACATTAGTCCTAGTCAATTGACATTGATTGAGGGGTGATTGATGTTTATTAGGGAGAAATGGTCAAAACTTACTAATTTTATCTATATTTACTTTAGTTTGGCTAATAAGACCAATAAAAATGGTCTAAGGTTAATAAAGGGAGAATTATCATGTATGAGGAATAAGTCTAGGAGGTTAGGGCATTAAATGCCTAGGTGGGAAATAGTCCTAAGGCTAGGTGTCGATCATTTAGCCATGGGTTTGGGAAAGGAGGTGTAAATAGGCCTATTTGACCTAATTAACTAATTAAATTAGCTAATATGGGATAAATGGGTCTATTTAAGGAATTTAATAATTAATCTTAACCCAAGGGGGCTAAAGGGTATTTTACAACGACTAAAACTATGTAGTTTTCTAGTGTTTACATTTTACCCCTTTTTGTTGTGTAGGTTGCATCCTCAATATGCAAAACAAAAGTAACAAGTGCAGTGGAAATTTGAATGACCCAAGTATGGGAGGAGGTATTCCCCTTCAAACTAGGATGCGATAAGGTGAAAATGAAGTTAAGTGTAGGTTTGACAAGTGTATATGTGTGGTAAAGTAGGTAGGATGGTATGAAGTGGTAAAGAAGTCTACATTAAGGAGTATAAGTGATAAGTAAACTAGGCCACCACATTAGGCATAGTGGATATAGGTGTACTTATAAACTCAAGTATCCAAGAAAAGGTGTCCACATTATTAGGGGGATAAAAAGAGGGTGATCATGAGAAAATGGAATTGGTTGCAGTTACTAGAACCATAAGTTGATATGTCCCAAGGTAGCTAAAAAGTCTATGCAAAAAGTGATGAAGGTGTGGAATGTCATGGAGCATGGTAAGGTTTTCAAAAGTTCTTATAGAACTAAAAAAAGGGTTACATATCCTAAAAACAATGTGAAGTGGTCTGAAGGACCAAAGGGAAACCCTAATGGGTGTGGAATTTGATTGTAAAGGGGCTTTTCAGGGTGGAGAAGGAAGTTAGAGGGTCAAAAAACCTAAAGGGGTTGATCAATGCTAATTGGGGTTGACCTAAATCAGTCAACCTAAACCCACCTATAACTAATATTGGTCATTGGCCAAACCCTAAAAAGGGCTATCGATAACCTAAAATGTCAAAACTTTCCATTTCTAGAAATATTACTTTACGTGCCATTTTGTATTTGGAAAAAATAATGGGGTGAATAGAAAACTCATGATTGTGAGCAACTGAGCTCTATTGACCAACTAGAGTGGATAGTGATTGGGAGTGTGCATGAAGTTTGATTCATTAGAGGGAGTGCTAGGTGGGCCAAGGTACACAAAGTAGAGGTGAGGATGCAACATATGAGAGGATGAGTAAAGGGTGGAGGGTGAATGATGACTGTGCAATGGGCTCTACCATAGAGGTGTACATGAAATGAGGTAGGTGAATTGGTTTGCTTTGTTTTATTTAATTTTTGTTATTGGTCTAAATTAGGGAGGGTGTTTTAAATTATTTGTGTAGGGGATAAAGGGGAATGGTGAGGGTATGGGTAATGGAATGGTTTAGGTTGATGTTTAGGTTATAAAAATTGCAAAGGGGAGGGTATATTAGGCTAATTTGTGTGGTTTTGGGTAATTGGGGGAAAGTTAGGGTTTGGGTTCATCAACCTTGGTATCTAGTGACTAACACCAATCATTGTTTACTGACGTTGGTTGACAGGGATTCAATGTCAGTCAATATAGGGACCGACACCATTCCTTAACACCCAACTGATGTTAGTTGAGGGTTGACCGATAATGGTCCAACAAGGAATCAATTTTGGTCAAGGCTCGATTGACATTGGTCTTGAGAAAAAATGCCAAGGTGTGACAAAGTTGAAGAATGTTGGGGGAATGTGTGGGCCCTAATTGTACTAGTTTAGGTATATCATGATTTCTAGGGTTATCAAGTGTACACACTATGGTATGAGTGTATGATTATTATTGCATTGTTGGGCATATGAGCATGTCACCATGTTATGACTAGTTGGACTTCCATGCCACATGTGGGATTGGGCCAAATTTAGAGTAGGCTTAATGAGATGGTGATTTGACATGACACTACCACAAGCAGATGTGAAGGTGCAAGACTTAGATTGGTTCAGACAATAACTATATTTATTGGTGGATTGGTAGGTTATCTGGAGACCATATAGAGCATTCCCACCATTGAGGGGGATCCACACACACATTTTTTACTTTTAGAGTTTTAGATGGATATATAAGAGGAAATAGTAGGAGCTAGAGCTTATCCATTTTAATCAAGTTAGGAGGTAATACAACCTGATACTAGGTGTCTCAAGAGCACTCTTAAGATACAAATGTGAGGATATAAAGGCATCATTACCTCCACCATAGCTGATAGAGGATGATCTAATCTATGAAGAACTACCAGTTACTATAGGTGTAGATGATGTTAGAGTTACATAGGAGTATATCATGTGGTGGTAGGGATAGTATGCCACAATATTTAGGGGATATGGGGGATAGGGCCCAAGTTATAGGTGTGGGTGGATAGAAATAGGCTATAGATGTGGATATGGAGAAGGAGGGTGATCAGATGGATGTGGATGGCCTGGATAGATAGATGGTTATTATTAAGAGGGACAAGTTGAGAGTGATATTAGATACAACACAAATAAAAATATTTTCCATTACTTTAGAGAGATACAACACATGGTCAACTAGTAGTGAGGAATGAAGAGAGAGGTACTCTCTAGGGGTAGGTTACTATCATTACCTAGGAGAAGAACTAGGCACAGGGATATGTAGCCACCCTTACATAGGATAAATATCATGCACAATCATAACTGACCATTATCACTCAAGAAAGGGATGCAACATAGGGCTAGATATGTATTATCATGTAGGCAAGGGATGGGTTACAAGAAAATGTGACCCTACTGTTAATGAAGAGAGATGCTTTGAGATAGGGAGGAGGATGGGTATCTACAAGAGTGTCTCAAATTATTCCACTATCTAGATATGTAGCGATAGGAGAGGAGCTAAGATACTATGAGGCACATGTCTCCAACTAACTTCAGATGTGCCTTGTTATGCTAAGTATGTAGTAGAGTGGGTTGTAGGAGGGAGGCTTAGTAACATGACACCTAGTTATTGGGCAACATCTATAGTTGCTTAGATAGGTCCAAGATACAGATAGGATCTAGGGGCTAATAGTACCTGTACACCATAAACCTGATTGGATTTTTTATTGTATTATTATGATTATGATTTTGGATTACAAGCTGATGCAATGAGATGTACCTATTATTTTTAGAAAAAATAAACATGAAAAAATAGTGAAACATTCTGGCATGCTCGGTGGGACCCTAAAGATTTCTTGGGTTCATAGTTGTTTAGGACATTTAGTTGCATTAGTGAAATTTTTGTGCTTTTCTAAATTTCATTTCTAAAAATTAAATGTTCTTTCTTTCATTTCTTCATTGGAAATCATAGTTTCAATTTATTCTTTGTCAAAGCAAGTTTTTTGCATTCTTAGAAAAGGTTAAAATTCTCATTTTTCTTCCATTTCTAAAAAAAAAAAAAGAAAAAACACTATCCTAAGATTAGGAATTGCTTCTTCATAGCATATTTAGGTGCATCATAGTTGTCCTTGTACTCATTTAATAGAAATCAAAATTTTCCTTTGGGTTTAAAAATAACTTGCATCTATTATTTTCTTGCTTGTTTAGTTCACACAATTTAAATTAAATGGTGAAATTAATCATATCAAATCACTTCTTATCACACACACAATACCAAATCACTCATTCAAATCAAACATCAAACATTGACATAAGGCTTGAGTAAGATTTCATCACCTAGCACTAAACCTTTCCTTTGGCTATCCCACTTGGACTTTAGTACCAAGCGGATAAACCAAAACTTAGTTCATTGGCTGAGTATAATTTCTAGAAATTTGGTATATTTTGGCTAAGCACCCGACACCCTTATCACTATGGTGTGTGAAGTGAGGAGGCAGGCCCCAATATCAATAAACATACCAAAATTTAATACATATTTTCGAGAGCCTTAAACAACCTGAAACCATCTTTAGACTTAATTTTCTAGTTCCCAATCTACAAGACCAAATTAAGTCCCATAACTTCTTAAATTAAGGCATAAGCCTAAAGAGAGATAAAAATAATTCTAGGACTTAAACTTAATCTTAGTGTATGCTTATTTTCCTTAAATCTTTTATTTTTTTCTCCCTTTTTGAGTGTGTGAGATCACTTCCATCCTTCTTTCATCTTTATTTACATGGTTTTGACAAGACAACAAGTTATAAATCAAGCAAACCAAGATTCACCTCTTAACCACCCATCTTATTCCTCATCCATGAAGTACACTTTAGATGTAGAGAGTTCTCCTAACCATTTTAAATGTCCTAGTATGTCTCAGTCCTTTACTTGAGGAGATATGAATTTTACCACCCTTATTGATAACAATCCCTTAACTCTCCAACACTACCTTTCCACCATGACTAACCACATCCATGCTTCGGTTCCCTCTATTGAACCTCCCTATGGCATTCCAACATACCTTATGGATGAAAGCTAAGTTACCACCATCTGCACCCAACCTATGGTAACCCAAGCCTCTTCCTTCACCAACAACCCTTTTAACACCACCACCCAAAACCAATCCCTTTCATCAACCAATACCCAAGTGCCTTCTACCCTAACCAAAAACCCTTATAACATAAGAAAAACACAACCTTGGTAACCCATACACCACTCACATAGGGATTATTTCAACTAGTGTGGCTTCCCTACCATTTGACATTCATAACCCACCATCTTTCACCCCTTTCCAAAATTTGGTAGTTTCCATTCCCTCTATGATTCCACCCATTACCACTTAGGTAACTACCCACCTTCAACCCATCAACCAACCGTGACTCTTACCCAACCAATGTATATTTCACCAAACCTAGGGTATGTCCCAAACTCAAAAGGGCATATGCATCCACCTTATTCTCAACCTTCCATTCCCACCTACTAATATGTGGCAACTTCCCAACATTCCATACCCACTTACCAATACGTGGAATCATCCCAACCCTCTACTAGCTACCCATATGTTGTACCTTCATGAACCTAATAAAATATAACTTATAATTATGGGATTACACCACCACAAACTGATCTAATTAAGATTTTAGTGGACAAGATGACCAATCTAAATTCATCAGTTTATAACACCCATAATCTCTTGTCATATAACCAGATTTACAATGAGCCAATCCACCCTTTCATCCCAATCCTACCATATCCTGCATAATGGGAACTTCCAAAATTTGCTAAATTTCAAAGCAAAGAAGAAAAATAATAGAATATTAGAGCATTTAGGCATTCATTTTATTTAATTGCTTATGATGATGCTCTTATTCTCTACACTTTCCCCATGTCCTTAGCCAAACCTACATTAGATTGGTATAGTGTCATCACTAAGCACTCCCTCTTCTCTTTATCCTAGTTGGCCCAAATTTTCTTGGACCATTTACCTATTAATATTTACAAGAAAGTTTCTATCACTAACCTATATTCCATTAGGCAATTTGAGGATGAGTCAATTGCCAAATTTGTAGCCTGTTGGAGAGGGTTGATCAACCAAATCTCCTTATCCTTTCCCCAATGTGACTTAATTGATATTTTCTCTTAGACTTGTGCCAAACATATCTCATCAACCTTATAGGTTCAGACCTTTTAAACCTTCTATGAGGCATTCACCATGGCTTGGAGTTTTGAGATTAGAGCCATTGACGAGGGAAAGCTTAAATTGAGGAATAAAAATTATAGTTTCAAATAAAATGAAGCTTCTTCCTCCAAAACCAAAAACTACACCAACACCAACACCAAAACTAAAAGAAAGAGCTATAAATGTAGTTGTGCTTAAAATGGATCTCATATGATTGTCAACCAACCCAATTTTTCCACCTCCTCCAATCAAAATGCTAAAACCCAAAATCACTATGTCCAAAAGTAGTATAATCTACTAGTGGAGTCATATGCATCAATTTTAGAGAAGTTGTTGAGAGCATATATCATACAACTTCCTCTAATCAAGCCACCTTAGCAATTCAATTCCTCCCACCCTATACCAAGTTGGTATAAGGAAAACAAAATGTGTATCTTCCACCATGTCATTAGACATGATGTTAATAGATGTAAGACATTTAAAACATTATCCAAGATTTTATTGACAAGGGTGAACTTGGGATGGACAACCTGAATGCACCCCCCAATCAATAACTTGACATTTTCAAATATCCATTCCCCAACTATTTACCTTAAATAAATAGTGAGCATACTAATGTGAAGTCTTCCCACAAACATTAGGTTCATATAGTTAATGTTAATCTTAAATAACTAATAGTCAATGAATCCATGTCCCAAACTACAACTTCTTCTCCACTTATTGAGGTAGTGGAGTTACCTACCCTTCCTTTGGAAAATGAAATAAAGGAGAAAACCACCATCCCTTCTCCACTTACTGAGGTAGTGGACTCACCAACCTCTCCTTTAGAAATCATAAAAAAGGAGGAAACTATCAACCCCATGCCTTTTTATTCTATGATAGAGCTATCTACCCTTCTTTTAGAAAGCACACCTAAGGAAGAGATTGCCTCACCTACCCCTCCCATGGAAGAGTCATCCAATGAGGCCTTAGAACATTTGATAGATGAAAAGGGAAATGTGGCCATCTCAATTTCTCAGCCATTGGGTTTATCCTTCGAGACCAACACTGAAAGAACTAAGCACATCTATAAGCCCTTTTCTAGGTTGGTCTAAAAGTTAGAGTTTTTATCCCAACCAAACCTTGATCAAGCCAAATTTTGGAATTGCCTTGGGCTCCCATATCTAGCTAAAAAGGAGTAAACAACCTCATTTTTGTCTACCCAACCTTCAACCTCCACAATAGAAACCACCATCACCCCATCCAAACCAATAAAATCCTCCTCCTCCCAAATCGTAGATAAACCATCCAACCCAACTCCCTCCAAAGCAACCAAAATACCTTCCACCTTAAAAATAAACCTAATCAAGAACCTGGGTGTCCTCCCCACTCAAAATCTTACCCATCCTCCATTGAATATGGATTTGACACCACCAAACCTACCTAAGAAATTGTAAGTCAGGCTAACAAAGAAAACTGAACCATCTAAGATTCTAAAATCCAAAACCTTACCTCCCATTTCCACTTTACCTTCCATTCTAGGACCACATACATCTTACATATTAGGACCTCAACCCTCCACCTTGATTAAGACACCAAACCTCCTAAATTAACTATAAACCCAACCTTCACTTCTAACTAGACCTTTGCTTCTAGCTACTACAACTCCACATATTTTTAACACACCCTCTACTTAAAAAAATCTACTTCCAAGCCCTCAAACTCAAATTCATCAACATCCAAACCATCTTCTCCAAAACCACCCACCAATAAGATTCCACCACCCAAAGCTTTAATTGTCAAGCCTATGCCAAACAAGGTGTCCACCCCAACTGTCAAAACAAAAACCTCCACTTCCTTGCCACCCTTGCTAGAGTCCTATTCAACCATATTGCAAAGGTTGTTGCATTCTTCCTATTTGGTCTTGCCTCTTATCAAACCATTTTATCCTATTACTCCTAAGACATCTTGATTTAGTAACAATTTGATTTTCTCATACCATAGGATGCCTAAACATGATATGGAGAACTATAAATCTCTCCAAGTCATAATCCAAAAACTATGTGATGAATATGATTTGTTAATTAAGGAACCTCCCATGAGCCCAAAACCAATCCAAAATCCAAAAAGAATCACCCCACATCTACCTACCCCTAATCTCTCATCTAATATTATGGAGGAACCAAAGTAACCCACTAACCCACAACCTTTCCAAATCCATACCATTCATGTGGTCACTCAATCACAAGCCCAAAAATATAAAGGAAAATCAAAGGTGTCCATCCCATGGACATACCCTTCTACCACTAAAACATCCAACCAAACCAAAATGCCTTCACCCAAGCACAATATTTTTATCTTGGGTGCATCCAAATCCAACCTCTATGAATCAATATAAAGGATAGTTCTAAAAAAACTTCACCAAACACTGATGTAGATGAATTTGTATGAGTTAATTAATACTTCACCCCACCACTGTCAAACCATGATGGAGGCCTTGAAATCTATAGAGGTTCAACCTAAATATATATGACCTCTAACAACCTTCATCAGATCCCTTCAACTATCTACCCTCATCACCTTCTAAGATTTAGAGATACCCCTATTCATATAGATGATCCGTATCCTCCCTTTTTCATTACCACCCACATCAACCAAACCCATATCAAGAGGGTTATGATTTATGTGGGAGCCAACATTAATATTATTTAATTCCATTCATATGACTAATTGAAACTACCAAATAAAATCATGTCAAAAACTACAATGGTGATCCAATCTTTCAATGATACTATGGCAACAACCTTAGGGTGGTCATCCTTCATATTCATTTGGGACCTTGCACTCTTCTTGAGCTCTTCTACATAGTAGAAGGTGAGTTCTAATATAAAAATTTTATTGGATGCCCTTAGATCCATTCCATGGGTTATGTGACATCCACCTTACATTAGTGCATCAAGCTTAAGCATGAGGGTCAAGCCTATGCCATACTAGCTGACCCTAGTCCTTTCAAGTCATGCAATATGAAATACTGATCAAATGATATTCTCATCCTAGTTAAGGATGAATCCTATTCTTCTATCATCAACCAAGCTTCCACCAACTCATCCATACCTTTCTCCTGAATCCCCATAAATGACCCCTTAGAATCAACATTCCAACATGTCACACTTAGAGAGTATTGCCTATTGACCTTAGATTCCTTCCCTACTCCTCAAGAATATGGGAATCTTCACCAAAAACCAAGATATGATTCTAATATTAGAACCATTATTCCTTTTATACCTCCTAATTACTAAACCAATCTTATCTATGAGGGACTTGATCAACCACTCTCTGTTTCCACTGCCTCCTCTTCTATTAAACCATTTACCTCTAATTTCTCTTACTTAGATAAATTGGAGTTTGCCAAGACATTCCTCCATTGGTGTGCTTGGAAGGGATTCAATTTAGGCTGATATAAACATGGACCACATGATTTGATACCATGAAAGACCCAAAAAACTTATAAAAAAATTGGTCTTGGTTTTGTTCCACTAGAAGAACCAACCAACCCACCCAATATCACCATATTTGAGGAAGAAATCCAATCCTTGCCAACCCCTTCTCCTTCAAAATCTAAGGATCTTTATATTATTCTCTCTAACATTTTTTATAAATATGATTAGTTTGGGACCCATCGCTAATCAAATGGATGGGGAACAATAACCATTCCTATGACTCATACTAAGATGGTAGAAGATGATTCTCCTACTGTTAATATTTTTCATTGTCAGGATGATGATTCCCTTCTCACCTATCATGGTGCTTAGGATTATTCCATTCACAATGACCTTCCTCTTGAGTCTTAAACCATGTTTAATTAATCCACTATTGATTCTAAATTAAACATTCAAGATAGCCCCTGCATAGTCAAAATTAACCAATCTTTAGATTCTTTAGAGCATTAGGATTTCACTTCTTTTCTGCAATATAATAGTATAGTGTTTAATTGGTCATATAGTGACATGCTAGGAACTGACCCTTCCATAGTCATCCATAACATCATTACCAACCTTGATGTGAAGCCTATTAGATAAAATCTTTAAAGGATATACCCTCATATACCCCTTCTTGTCAAAGAAGAGCTTCAGTGCCTCTTATTCGTCAACTTAATCTAACCCATTGATTATCCTAAATGGGTTTTGAATGTTGTTACTATCAATGAAGTGGCATGAGGACTTTGTACTTACATTAAATTTTATGATCTTAACCTTGCTTGTCTAAAAGATGACTTCCCTTTACCAAGCATTGACCGATTTATTGTTCTCACTGTCAACCATGAGATGTTATCTCTTATGGATGGATTCTTAGGCTATAATTAGATTTTCATTACCCTAAAAGATCAACATAAAACTATCTTTATCACCCCTTGGGGAACCTTCTACTATAGGGTCATGCCTTTTGGTCTAAATAATGCTTGTGTAACCTACCAAATTTCCATGACCTATATCTTTCATGACCTTATTCATAAAAACATAGAGGACTATGTGGATGACCTCCTTGGAAAGTGTAAATGTTGTAAAGATCATTTGGTAATCCTTAAAATTATCTTTGAATACCTTATCCACTTCCATGTCCACCTTAACCCTAAGAAGTGCATCTTTGGGGTCTTGTTAGGAAAGCTTCATGGCTTTATTGTCTCTCTCCATGGAATAGAATTTGGTCCAAATACAGCCAAGGAAATCCTTGACATGCCTCCTTTGACTAACCTCAAGTAAATCCACAATTTTTGGGGGAAGCTCCAATCTATTTACTACTTCATCTCTCAACTATCTGATAGATGTCAGCCTTTTCATCACCTCCTTAAGAAGGATATCTCCTTTAAGTGGAACAAAGACTATCAGAATTCATTCAAATCACTTAATTAATACCTTCTTTCCCAACTTGTCCTCATCCCTCCAAAAGAGGATCAAACCTTTTACCTCTACATTTCCACCATAGACCATTCCTTAGGGCCCATGCTCATACACCGTGATGATCAACATAAAGAGCAAACAATATACTATATATGTCAAAAAATTATAGAGTATGAAAATCGATATGACCATATTTCTAAATTATGCTTCACTTTAGTCTTTGTGGCTTCCAAACTCCATCACTACCTTCTTAACCATAAAACCTTTGTCATAGCCAACATTAATCCACTCAAGTATATGCATACTAAGACATATAAAAATTAGCATATGGATAGATGGATCATGCTTATAGATAAGTTTGATCTTGAGTTCATCTAGTAATAGTCAATCAAAGGGAAAATTAATGCTGACCAATTAGCCAAAGCACCTTTAGAAGATAATCAACCTCCTCCTCTTAAGTTTCCCAATGAGTCCATCGTAACTCTCTCTATAGAGGATTCTAATTATTAGATGACCATGTTATTCAATGGATAAAAGTGTCAACATGGTGGGATAGATAGTATCATCCTTATCCCTCTTGATGGTGAGCCTCTTCTTTTATCCCAATAACATGGCTAATTATGATGCCCTAGTGATAGGTCTCCAAACAACTTTGTCTTTGTGGGTCAAATCAATAAACATTTTTTGGTGAATCCAAAAATATGATCAACCATATCAATGGTTCTTAAAAATGTAAGAAATGATGTTTTATAATAGTATAAATAGCTATTAGATGTACTTTTGATGTCATTTGATCATTACCTTATTTAAACCACTCTGTGTTGTATTAATAAGTTCATCGATACCATGGACTCTCTTACTTCCCAAATCCCATCTTCACCATATAATTTTAAACTCTTTTTCACTATCCATTTCCTTAATGAGTACTCTTACACGAATTTAGACATTCCTTCCATTTATCATGTAAACTAGGCGCAATCTAATATTTGGTATAAGCAAATCTTTGACTATCTAAACCTAGATTTTGTTCCTTCTAATCTCTCTAGAAATGGATAAAGAACATTTGTATATAGTACCTCTCATTATACCATATTAGGGGGAATTATTTATAAGCAAGGATTTGATGATATCATCTCTAGATGCCTACATAGTCATGAAATTCATCATGCTATCAAGGAAATGCATGATGGGATTTGTAGAGGACACTTTAGTGGTCTAGCTATTGCTAAAAATATCTTTTGCCTTGGCTATTATTGGCCTACCCTTAACCAAGACTATTTTTATTATGTAAACAAGTGTGTTAAGTGTCAGAAACATGCTAGTTTGTATCATGTTCCTAGTCATGGTCTTTAATTCTTTAAGTATTTCTATTCCTTCTTGTAGTAGGGTTTAGATTTTATTGGTGAAATTAACCCTCATTCTTCATAATGACATCATTTTATCATCATTGTGACATAATGTTTCACCAAGTGGGTGGTGGCTATTCCCCTCATTTCAACCAAAGTTGATCAAATTGTCAACTTTATTACCCATCATATTATCTATCACTTTAGTGTTCCTCATAAAATCATCACTGATAATGGTAAATCCTTTAAAAATTAAGTTTCTCCTTTGTCATATCATCCACAGGATAATGGATAGGCTGAAGCTTCCAACAAAACCCTTACTATAATGATAACTAAAATGGTTAATGCATCTGGTTAGGATTGGTAATTACACATTACTCTCACTAGAGGCACATCAAACCAGTATCTAAAAACCTAAAGGTGCTACCCCTTTCTCTCTTGTCTTTAAAGTTGAGGCTATATTGTCTCTCAAATCTTGAATTCCCTCTCTTCGTATATCAATATAGGATATCATTTTTTAGGGTGTTTATCATCAAGAACATTTAACCCAACTTGAGTTACTTGACAAGTGTTGTTTGGTCGATCTTAACCACCTTCATGCCTATCAAGAATGAATCAAGCATGCTTATAACAAGAACCTAAAAGAATGAGAATTTAATATCGGAGATCTCATCTTAAAGGAAAATCAACATGTAACCAATATGGAAAGAAGCAAGTGGGGAAAGTTTGATTTCAATTAGCTTGGACTATATATCATAACACATAAGTATGGGTTGGGAGCTTATCAGTTATAATATCTTGAAGGGAAACCAAAACTTGATCCCCTTATTTATTCGCATATGTGTCCATTATTTTGTTAATATAGTTCAAAACTCACCTTCTGTCTAACTTAAGCTCATCCCTTATTTTATTAGATTCTCACCTTCATCCCCTTAATTTGAGGGAAACTAATTAAAACATAGAATCATGTGATTATCCATCATAATATTAGCTTCAATAATAAATATGGGTACCATATATATATCCATGGCATGATTCTCATGGATAATTTTCATCTCTAATAGGATGGAATCCAATAGTTGTTATCTCTTAAAGCATCTTCTCACATGCTATTCAAACTTCTTATGTTATAGTTTTATTTTCATAAAGGTAAGACTTAAGCCTATATAAGCAAGTATATGTCTACAAAATAAAAAAAATAAAAATAAAATCATATATCTTATGGGTCATCTATAGCATCATAGACTACTCCCTTGAAGGATAGCTACCAAAACAAATTCAAAAATTTCTTAAAATAAGGTAGTCTACTCCCTTGAAGGACAATTATCAAAGGATACAAGAAGTTAGAAGCTTATAACATTCCCTTGAAGGAT
>JARHVA010006136.1:855000-887500 GCA_037957365.1 Torreya grandis | reverse complement strand
GTGGTTTTTGGATTGGAATTTGGTTATGAGGTTGGAATAAGTTCCAAAAAATATCAAACTCAAGAATTAGATAATCAGGAGATTGGGAATGATCTATGGGTGCTTGGTGGAAGATGGGGTGTTTGGAATTATAGAACTCCAACACAAAGGGGAAGTATGGGAGAGATAGGGAATTGGTACAAATAATAAAAACTACTAAAACTAAACTTGATATAAGTGTAGATACATTTTTCTAGAGTTTGTTGGCCTTAGAGAAGTGTTGAGGTTGGGTGCAAGCTTCATAGGATCTTGGAGGAATATGGGTGGAGTAACGGTTCTTGAGCTCTTTGTGATGCATTGCTAGGGCATTTTGATGTCTCTAGTCTAGTTTACTAGTTCACCTAGAATCTTTGATTCACTTGAGAACTAAGATTATCACATAAAAAGATGTTTTGACCTCTTCACATAGTGTATTTTGGGTACTTTAAGTAATTGACATCTGTCTTGGTCAATTGACATAAATCAAGGGGTGACTGATGTTGATCAAGGAAAAATAGTCAAAACTTACTAATTATAGATATTTATACTTAAGTTTGGTCATTAAAACCAATGGAAATGGTTTGAGGTTAATAAAGGGAGCACTAGCATGCATGCAGAATAAGTCTAGGATGTTAGGGCATTAAATGCCTAGGTGGGAAATAGTCCTAAGGCTAGGTGTTGATCATTTAGCCATGGGTTTCAGTGAGGAGGTGTAAATAGGCCTATTTGACATAATTAAATAATTAAATAAGCTAATATGGGATAAATGTGCGTGTTTAAAGAATTTAATAATTAATTTTAACCCATGGGGGCCAAAGGGGCCAAGGCGGCCAATGGATGTTTTATGATGACTAGAACTGTGTTGTTTTCTAGTGTCTACATTTTCCCCATTTTTATTATGTAGGTTTCATCCTTAAGCTACAAAATAAAAAAAATAAGCGCAGTATAAATTTGAATGCCCCAAGTATAGGAAGAGGTGTTCCCCCTCAAACTGGGATGTGATAAGGTGAAAATGAAGTTGGGTGCAAGTTTGACAAGTGTATATGTGTGGTAAAGTGGGTAGGATAGTACAAAGTGGCAAATAAGTCTACATTAAGGAGGATAAGTGATAAGCAAACCATGCATCTACATTAGGCATAGTGGAAATGGGTACACTTATAAATAAAAGTCTATAAGAAAATACATTCATGTTATTCAAGGGCCAAAAAGAGGGTGATCTTGAGAAAATGGAATTGGTTTTGGTTCCCAAAGAAGCTGAAAGGTCTACACAAAAAGTGGAAAAGGTGTGGAATGTCATAGAACATGGTAAGGTTGTAAAAATTTGTTATGGATCTAAAAAAAGGGTTACATGTCATAAAAATAATGTGAATAAGTGGTATAATGGAATAAAGGGAAACCCCAATGAGTGGGGAATTTGATTGAAAAGGGGTCTTTTAGGGTGGATAAAAGAGCTAGAGGGTTAAAAACCCTAATGGGGTTGACTGATGCCAGTCAGGGTTGACTGATGTCAATCAACCTAACACCACCTATGATTGACATCAATCACTGGACAAACCTTAAAAATGGCTACTAACGACCTAAAAGGTCAAAAATTTCCATTTTTTGTAATATTTCTTTACGTGTCATTTTATCTTTGGTGAAAATGATGGGGTGAATAGAAAAATCATGATTATGAGCAACTAAAATCTATTGACCAAGTGGAGTGGATGCTGACTGTTAGTGTGAATGTAGTTTGATTCATTAGAGGGAGCACTAGGTGGGCTAGGGTACATAAAGTAGAAGTGAGTATAAAACATGCAAGAGGATGAGTAAGGGGTGGAGGGTGAATGATGGGTGTGTAACAAGCTCCACCATGGAGGCATATGTGAAATGAGATAGGTGACTTACTTTGCTTTATTTTATTTTTGTTTCTAGTCTAAATTGGGGAGGGTGTTTTGAATTATTTATGTGTAGGGGATAGAGGGGAGTGGTGAGGGTAGGGGTAATGGAATGGTTTAGGTTGATGTTTAAATTATAAAAATTGTAGAGGGGAGGGTGTATTAGGTTAATTTTGGTGGTTTTTGGTAATTAGGGGAAAGTTAGGGTATGGGGCCATCAACTTAGATATACAGTGACCAAAATTGATCATTATTAAATGACATTGATCGACAAGGATTTAGTGTCAGTTAAGATATGGACCAAAACTAATCCCTAACACCCAAATAGTATTGGTCAAGGGTTAATCGATAATGGTCCAATAAAGAACCAGTATTGGTTGAGGTTTGATTGATGTTGGTCATGAGATAAGTTTCCATGGTGTGAAAATGTTGAAGAATGTTTGGGGAATATGTAAGTTTGCATAGATTTTGTGTAGGATTAGCTTAAGGAGATAACGCCTAGGATTAAGAGTAGTGTAGGTATGGGATGATTTGATTTGTAACCTAAAAGGTATGTATGGGTAGTGTGATATCTAAAATAATTGCATTGTTTGGTAAAGTGTAGGGTAAACTAAGTCATATGTCTAACCTTGTAGGCAAGGGTGATGCTGACTATGCAAGATCAGGTGCTATTACTCCTAGATGATGTACATAGAGATATAACTAGAGTGGATTGGGATCACATGGCAGTAGTTGGGTTAGGTGGCATGCAATATTATTGGTGTGTGCTCTAAGATATTATGATGATGATAACTCTGATCAAGAGATGGGACCTATTTACCAACACATTTATGTTACTGATGGGAGAGATCACCATCCTATTAGAGGACATTCATAGGATTTTGAGGCTGCCTATATAAGGTCAAGTAGTGGAGCTGAAATGTATCAAAGAGTAGGATGCCTACATGGACCAGTTGTTTAGAGAGGATTTTTTAAAGGCAAGATGACATGCATGTGGTTTCTACTTTGAGGATTTATACCACATAGAAATTGAGGGGAGATGGCTCATGATGGTTTTGATGATGGTTTGGCACTTTTGGACTTGAGTGGAGGTAGATTTCCTTGGGTACTATTAGGTGTTCTAGTGGATATGATAAAGGATTAGATAGTCTTTGTTTAGGACCTAACATTATTAGTTCAAGTATATCATGAACTCTAAGGTTATTGAGTGAAAAAACACTATGGTTTGAGTGTATGATTTTTACTACATTGCTAGGCATACTCACATATCACTATGTTACAACTAGTTGGATTGCCATAACACACATGGGATTAGGCCATATTCAGAAAAGGCTTCATGAGATGGTGATCAGACATGGAACTACCATGAGCAAATGTGGAGGTGAAATACTTAGATTAGTTTAAAAAATAGTTAGATTAATTGGTGGATGGGTAGGTTATCTGGAGACCATATAGAGCATTCCCACCATGAAGGGGGATTCACACATATTTTCCTTACAAAGTTTTAGATGGATATGTAGGAGGCAATAGTAGGAGGTAGAGATTATCCCTTTTGATCAAGTTAAGAGGCAAAATAACTTGATATAGGGTGTCTTGAGAGCATTCTTAAGATACAAACATGAGGATGTAGAGGCAGCATTATATCCACCATATATGATAGAGGAGATCCACTATATGAGGAGAAACCAACTACTACATGTGTATATGATGCTGGAGTTACATAAGAATATATCATGTGGTGGAAGGGATAGTATGCCATAACATTTGAGGGAAATGGGGGACAGGGCCTAGCTAGAGGTGTGGGTAGATAGAAGTGGGCTATAGATGTGGAGATGAAAGAGGAGGGTGATAAAATATATGTGTATTCCCTTGATAGATAGGTAGTTATTGTCGAGAGGGACCAAGTAAGAGTGATATTGGCTAAAACAAAAGCAACACTAGCTTCCATTACTTTGGAGAGAGATACAACATAGGGTTAACTAGTAGTGAGGAATTAGGAGAGAGATGATCTCTAGGAGAAGGTTACTATAATTACCTAGGAGAAGGATCAAGCATGGGGATAGGTATCAACCCTTACATAGGAGCAAGATCATGCATGATCATAATTAGCCACTATTACTTAGGAAAGGGATCCATCATAGGGCCAAATAGGTACTATCATGTAGGTAAGGGATGGGTTATAGGCATAGGTTACCTTGAATAAATGGAGAGAGTTGATCTAAGATAAAGAGGAGGATGAACATTTACAAGACTGGTTTAGACTATTCCACTATCTACATATGTAGCCATAGTAAAGGAGCTGAGATACTATGAGGCACATGGCTTCAGCCAGCTTCTAGATGTACCTTGGTATGCTGAGTATGTAGTAGAGTGTGTTTTAGGAGGGAGGCTTAGTATCATGACACTTGGTGGTTAGGAAACATCTAGAAATTTCTCAAATAGGTCCAAGAGATGGACAAGATCTAGGGTCTAGTAGTACCCTTACATCATAAAACTGATTGGAATTTTTATTGTATTATTATGATTTTTATTATGGCCTATGAGCCAATGCAGTGAGATGTACATATTATTTTGAGAGAAAATATACATGAAAAAATAGTGAAACATTATGGCACCCCC
Organism: Torreya grandis; assembly: GCA_037957365.1. Taxonomy (NCBI): domain Eukaryota; kingdom Viridiplantae; phylum Streptophyta; class Pinopsida; order Cupressales; family Taxaceae; genus Torreya; species Torreya grandis. The sequence goes on along the minus strand of JARHVA010006136.1, from coordinate 882,986 downwards.
ATTGGGACCCTAGAGCTTTCTTGGGTTCATAGTTTTTAAAGAAATTTAGTTGCATTAGTGAAATTTTCATCCTTTTATAAATTTCATTCTAAAAATTAAACGTTCATTCTTTCATTTATTTATTGGAAATCATAGTTTCAATTTATTCTTTGTCAAATCAAGTCTTTTACATTCTTATAAAAGGTTAAAATTCTAATTTTTATTTCATTTCTAAAAAAAGAAAAACACTCATCCTAGGATTAGGACTTGCATCTTCATACCACATTTAGGTGCATCATAGTTCTTGTATTCATTGAAAATAAATCAAAATTTTCCTTTGGGTTTGAAAATAAATTACATCCATTAATTTCTTTCTTATTTAGTTCACACAATTTAAATTAAATGGTGAAATTAATCATAGAAAATCACTTCTTGTCACACACACAATACCAAATCACTCATTCAAACCAAACATCAAACACTGACATAAAAACTGACTAGGATTTCATCACCTAGCAGTAAAAATTTCCCTTGGCTATCACACTTAGAATTTAGTACCAAGGGGAGAGACCAAAACTTAGTTTGTTGGCTAATTATAGTCTCTAGCAATTTGGTATATTTTGGCTAAGCACTCGACACCCTTTTCACTATGGTGTGTGAAGTTAGGAGGTAGGCCCCAATATAAAGCCACATACTAAATTATAATACAAATTTTTGAGAGCCTTGAACAACCTAAAACCATCTTTAGATTTTATTTTCTAGTTCGCATTATACAAGCCCAAATTGAGTCTCATAACTTCTTAAATTGAGGCATAAGCCTAAAGAGAGATAAAAATAATTCTAAGAATTAAATGTACTCTTAGTTTATGCTTGTTTTCCTTGAATCTTTTATTTTGTTTTCTCTCTTTTTGAGTGTGTGAGATATATTCCATCCTTATTTCATCTTTCTTTGCATGGTTTTGACAAGACAACAAGTTAGAAATCAAGCAAACAAGGATCCACCTCCTAACCACCCATCTTTTTCCTCATCCATAGAGCACACTCTAGATGTAGAGAGTTCCCCTAACCATTTTGGAAGTCCCAGGTGTTAGTATTTTGCCTGAGTATATATGAATTTTACCACCCTTCTTTATAAAAATCCCATACCTCTTGAACACTACCTTTACACCATGACTAACCATACTCATGCTTTATTTCCCTCCATTGAACCTCCATATGGCATGCCAACTTACCTTATGGGTGAAAGCTAAGTTGCCCTCATGTCCACCCAAGCTATAGTAACCCAAGCCTCTTCTTCCACCAATAACCCTTAAAATACCACCACCCATAAATAATCCTTTCCACCAACCGATACTCAAATGCTTTCTACCCCAACCAACAACCCTTATAACATAGGAACAACCCAACCTTTGGCAACCCATACACCACTTACCATAGGGATGCCTTCAACTAGTGTTGCTTCCCTAACACTTTCCATTCACAACCCACCATCTTCCACCCCTTTACAAAATTTGGTAGTTTCCATACCCTCTATGTTTCCACCCATTATCACTAATGTAACTACCCTCATTCAACCCATCAACCCAACCATGCTTCTTACCCAACCAATGTCTATTCCATCAAACCTAGGGCATGTTCCAAACCTACAAGGGTATATGTCTCCACCTTCTTCTCAACCTTCCATTCCTATGTAATAATATGTGGCATCTTCCTAACCTTCCTTTCCCACTTACTAATACATGGCATCCTCCCAACCCTCTACTAGTTACCCATATGTTTCACTTTCACAACCCCAACAAAATATAGATTACAATTATGGGGGTACACCACCACAAATTGATCTAATCAAGATTTTAATAGACAAGATGACCAATCTAGAGTCATGAATTTTTAGAGCCTACAATCTCTTGTCATATGAATAGATTTGTAATGAGCCAATCCATCCTTCCATCCTATTCCTACCATATCCTACACAATGGGAACTTCTAAAATTTTCCAAATTTCATAGAAAATAAAATCCCCAATAACATCTTAGAGAATTTAGGCATTCATGTTATTTGATTGCTTAAGATAATTATCTTCTTCTCTACACTTTCCCCATGTCCTGAGTCAGACTTGTATTAGATTGGTATAGTGCCATCACTAGGCACTCCCTCTTCTCTTTTGCCCAACTATACTAAAATTTCTTGGACCATTTATCTATTAATATTTCCTAGAAATTTTTTATCATCGACCTATATTCCATTAGGCAATTTGAGGATGAGCCAATTGCTAACTTTATATCCCATTGGATAGATTTGATCAACCAACTCTCCTTCTCCTTACCCTAACCTGAGTTGATTGCGATTTTCTCTCAGGCTTGTGCCAAACATATCTCATCAACCTTATAGGTTCAGACCTTTAAAACCTTTGATGAGGCATTCACTATGGATTATAAGTTGGAGATTAGTGCCATTGACGAGGGAAATCTTAAATTGAGGAACAAAAATTCTAGTTTCAAATCAAATGAAGATTCTTCCTCAAAAAACACAAACCACACCAAAACCAACACCAAAGCTAAAGGAGATACAAATGCAGTTGTGCTTAAAATGGCTCCCCTCTAATTGTCAACCAACCTAAATTTTCCACTATTTCTAATCAAAATGCCAAAACCCAAAACCACCATGCCCAAAAGTAGTATACTCTATTAAGGGAGTCATACACATTGGTTTTAGAGAAGTTATTGAAGGCATCTATCATCCAACTTCCTCCAATAAAACCACCTTAGCAATTCAATGCCTCCCACCCTATACCAAGTGGGTCTAAGGAAAATGAAATGTGTAGCTTCCTCCATGTCATTAGAAATGATGTTAATAGATGTAAGACATTTAAAAACATTGTCCAAGATTTGATTTACAAGGGTGAATTTTTTATGGATAACCTGAATGCACCCCCTAAATTAATCACTTAACATTTTCAAATAGCCATTCCCCAACCATTCAGCTTCCATAAATAGTGAGCATACTAGTGTAAAGTCTTCCCATAAAAATGAGGTTCATACAATCAATGTTGTTCTTAAATAACTAATAGTCAATGAAACCATGTCCCAAACTACCACTTCTTCACTTATTAAGGTAGTGGACTCACCAACCTCTCCTTTGGAAAGCATTACAAAGGAGGAAACCATCACCCCCATGCCTTTTTATTCTATGCTAGAGCTATCTAACCTTCATTTATAAAGCACACCTAAGGAAGAGATTGCATCACCTACCCCTCCCATGGAAGAGTCATTCACTAGGGCCTTAACACCTTTGATAGAGGAAAAGGAAAACATGTCCATCCTAATTTTTCATCCATTTGGTTTATCCTTCGAGTCCAACACTAAAGGAGCTAAGCCCATCTATAAACCCTCTTCAAGGTTGGTCCACAAATTAGAGTTTCTATCCCATCCAAACCTTGATTAGGCCACATTTTTTCATTAGTTTGGACTCCCCAATCTAGCTAAAAAGGATTCAACAACCTCACCGTTGTCTACTCAACCTTCAACCTCCATAATGGAAACCACCATCACCCCAACCAAACCAATAAAAGCCTCCACCTCCCAAATCATAGATAAACCATCCAACCAAATCCATCAAAGGAAACCAAAATACCTTCCACTATCTAAATAAATACCATCAAGAACCTAGGTGTCCTCCCCACTCATAATCTTACCCATCCTCCATTGAATATGGATTTGACACTGCCAAAGCTACATAATAAATTATAAGTCAAGCCAACAAAGATAACTAAACCTTCTAAGATTCTAAAATCCAAAAACTTACCTCTCATTTCCAATTTGCCTTCCATTATAGGACCACATCCCTCTTCCATATTTGGACCTCACCCCTCCACCTTGATCAAGAGACCAAACATCCCAAAGAAACTATAAACCCAACCTCTACTTCTAGTTACACCTCTGTTTCTAGCTATACCTCCACCTATTTTTACCACACCCTCTACTTATAAATCATCTACTTCCAAGCTCTCAACCTTAAATACATCAACCTCTTAACCATATACTCCAAAACCACCCACCAATAAAATTCCACCACCCAAAGATCCAATTTTCAAGCCTACCCTTAAGAAGTCGTCCACCCCAACTATCAAAACCAAAACCTCCACTTCCTTGCCACCTTTGCTAGAGTCCTATTCGACCATATTTCAAAGGTTGTTATAATTTTCTTATTTGGTTTTAGTTCATATCAATATATTTGATCCTCTTAGTCCTAATCGATCTTGGTTTAATGATAATTTGATTTGCTCATACCATATGATACCTAGACATGATATGGAGAACTTCAAATGTCTCCAAGTCATAATCCACAAACTATTTGATGAAGATGATTTGTTAAATGAGGAACCTCCCATGAGCTCACCACAATAAAAAATCCCAAAATAACCACCCCACATTTACCTATCCCTAATATCTCATTTAAGATTATGGAATAATTAAAGAAACCCACTAGCCCATAACCTTTTTAAATCCACACCATTCATATGGTCACTCAATCATAAGCCCAAAAAGATAAAGGGAAAGCAAAGGTGTCTAACCTATGGAAATACCCTTCTTATACCACCAAAACATCCAACCAAACCCAAATTCCTTCAACCAAGCCCAAGATTTCTATCTTGGGTGCACCCCAATCCCACCTCTCCAAATCAAGACAAAGGATAATTTTAAAACAATTTCACCAAAAACCTATGAATATGACTTTATATGAGTTAATTAATATTTCACCGCACCACCATCAATCCATGATAGAGGCTTTTAAATATATATAGGTTTAACCTAAATATCCATGACTTTTAGAATCCTTTAGTAGAGCCCTTCAACTATCTACCCTTGTCACCTTTTATGATTTAAAGATACCCCCTATTCATCTAGATGATCCAAATTCCCCCACTTTTCATTATCATCCACACCAACCAAATCCATATCAAAAGGGTTATGATTTAAATGGTATCAAACTTAAAATAATTTCATTCCATGTATATAACCAATTGAAACTACCAGAGAACATCATGTCAGAAACTATAATAGTGCTGCAATATTTCAATGATACTATGGTAACAACCTTAGGGACAATCATGCTTCATATTCATTTGGGACCTTGCACTCTTCTTGATATTTTATCCATATTAGAAGGTGAGTTCCAACATAACATTTTTCTTGGACTCCCTTGGATCTATCCCATGGTTATGTGCCATCTACCTTACATTGGTGCATCATGTTTGAGTATGAGGGTCAAACCCATGTCATACCAGTCAACCCTAGTCCTTTCAAGTCATGTAATATGACTTACCAACCTAATGATGTTCTCATCCCAATCAAGGACATATCCCCTACTTCTTTCATCAACCAAGCTTCCATCATCTCATCTATACCTTCCTCTTAAATCCCCATGAAGGACCCGTTCAAATCAACATTCTAACATCTCTTGCTTAGGGAGTATCACCTATTGACCTTAGATGCCTTCCCTACTCCCCAAGAATATAGAAATCTTGACAAAAAACCAAGCTATGATTCCAAAATTGGAACTATTATTCCTTTCAAGCCTCCCAATTTCCAAACCAATCTTATCAATGGGGGACTTGATCAACCACTCTCTGCTTCCACTATCTCCTCTTTTACTAAACCATTTACCTCTAATTTCTCTTACTTGGATAAACCCTAGTTTGCACAGATATACCTCCATTGGTGTGATTAGAAGGGATTTAGTTTAGGACTCTATGAACATGGACCTCATGATTTTCTACCATGTAAGACCCAAAAAACTCATGAATAATTTGGTCTTGGTTTTGTTCCACTACAAGAGGCAACCAACCCACCCCCTATCACCATCATTGAGGAAGAAATCCCATCCTTGCCAACCCCTTCTCCTTCAAAATCTAAGGATCTTGATATTATTCCCTTTAACTTTTTTTTGATCAATATGATTAGTTTGGGACCCTTGACTTATCAAAAGGGAAAGGAAATAATAACCATTCCTATGACTCATACTAAGATGGTAGAAGATGATTCTCCTACCATTAATATTATTTAGTATTAGGGTGATTATTTTCTTTCACCTATCTTGGTGTAGAGGATTATTCCATTCATAAGGCCCTTTCTCTTGAGACTTTAACCATGTTTAATGAAGTCACTATTGATGTTAAATTAGGTACTTAAGATAGCCCCCACATAATCAAAATTGGCTAATCCTTATATTCCTTGGAGCATCAAGATTTATCTTCCTTTATATGAGATGAAAGTATATAGTTTGCTTGGTATTATAATGAAATGATAGGAATTGAACCTTCCATAGTCATCCATAACATCATCACCAACCTCAATGCCAAGCCTATTAGGTGAAAGATTTAAAGGATGCACCTTCATATAGCCCTTCTTATCAAAGAAGAGCTTTAGTGTCTCTTATCTATCAACTTCATCTAACCCATTGATTATCCCTAATGGGTTTTGAATGTTGTTCCTATCACCAAAGTGACATGGGGAATTTGTATTTGCATTTAATTTCATGATTTTAACCTTTTTATCCAAAAGATGACTTCCCTTTATTAAGCATTGACCAATTTATTGATCTTACTACCAACCATGAGATGCTATCTCTTATGGATAGATTCTCAGGCTATAATCAAATCTTGATTACCCTAGAATATCAACATAAAAATAGATTTATCACCCCATAAGGAACCTTGTACTATAGGGTCATGACTTTTGGTCTAAAGAACACTGATGCAACCTACCAATGTGCAATGACCTATATCTTTCATGATATTATTCATAAAACCATAGAGGACTATGTGGATGACCTCCTTGGAAAGTTTAAATGTTGTAAAGATCATTTGGTAATCTTTAAAGTTATCTTTTAATGCCTTATCCACTTCCATGTCCACCTTAACCCTAAGAAGTGCATCTTTAGGTTCTTGTCAAGAAAGCTTCTTGGATTTATTATATTTATCCATGGAATACAAATTGATCCCACTAAATTCAAGGCAATCCTCACCATGCCTCCTCTAGCTAACCTCAAGCACCTCCATAATTTTTAGGGGAAGCTCCAATCCATTTACCTTTTCATCTCTTAACTATCTAATAAATGTTAGCCTTTTTGTCACCTATTTAAGAAGGATATCTACTTTAAGTAAAACAAAGACTGTTAAAAGTCCTTTGAATCACTTAAATAATACCTTATTTGCCCACATATCCTTGTACCTCTAAAAGAGGATCAATCTTTCTACCTCTACATTTTTGTCATAGACCATTCCTTAGGGGCCATGCTTGCACATCATGATAATCAACATAAAGAGCAATAAATATACTATATAAGTTGAATACTTATAGAGTATGAAACTAAATTAACCAAATTTACCCAAACTCAACCCTAACTCAACCCCAACTCAACCCTAACTTGCCTTGACTCACCCAAAATTGACCCTAACTTAACCCCAACTCACCCTGACTCAACCCTAACTCACCTTAACTCACCCAAAATTGACCCTAACTCTACCTAAAATCACCTTGAATCACCCTAACTTGACTCCAAATCAACTTGACTCAACCCCAACTCACCCAACTTGACCTTAAATTACCTTGACTCACCCCAACTTAGCTACCAACCCAAGAAATCATTTTTTAAAAGTACTTATCTCATCCCCTAAAAATACTTATCTACCAACCATTTTTTAAAAGTAAGTAATGATTTCTTGATTTCTTGTCTTGTTTTGTTTATAAAAAAAAAATCAAATTAGCTATTGACATAATCCAAACATTTTAATTGGTGTTTAAATAATAAAACTAATCAAATCTTAACATTTTGTCAATCTTATTCAAATGGTCTATTTGGGGTATAAAAAGAACTTAGTTTATCTTAATGCCATAGACATTTGTCAAATTTTTACAAGTTTGATCAAATGCCAAAGGGGCCAAACTTCACAACACATTTCATTTAGTGTCTTAAAATGAACATAACATCATGCCATTTCATTACTTTTATAAACATTCATATATCATGACTTGTTTATTTATTGCTTGTTTTCATTACAAGAGTTATGCGTGTATGTTCTCCAATCCATCCCCTTTATGGAACTTTTGGGATCAAAAGTGCTAACTTATTTTTGGGTGGTTTACAATTGTTTCTATTTACACATCTTAAAGCTAAGGGGCTAGTAACGAATCTAATCAACACTTTCAATTTGGTGCAAAGAAATTAACCTCACTTCAATTATTTTTAAACTTGTTTCTTATGTGTTTTATTGAAAGGAAACATGCCTGTATGCTCTCCCATCCATCACCTTTATGGAATTTTTTGGATTAAAAGCACCATTTCATTGCACTTTGAGCCTAGTCTAAAGCATAGAAAGAATGTTGTTTAAAGCACTCCCTAGAAACTCATAATAGTATTGGATGTTCTTGAGGAGACCATAAAGTCTTTCTATTATGTCATTTGTTTCATGCATATTGACTTGTGAGGGGTACTTCATTACCTCCCATGAGTTATTTAAGGAAGCTTTAAATTTGGGATTCATTTTTTGACATCATCTTTAATGTTTATCCAAAAGAGGGTATATAAATTGGGATCCCCTCATTGTGATGATGGTTTGAGAAATTAAATAATCTATGTTAGTAGAGGCTAAGTCCAAGATGTTTGAGAATGTTGGACATCACACTAAACTAACCAAGCAATAGATCTAGTGGTTGTAAAATGGGCAAGACCTTTTTATAACAAGCCATATGACATGGACCTAAATAACATGTGCTTCTTTTGTATGCTGACATGAAAGTCATATACATTTAATCCATCTAGAAACATTCAAAAAATAATTAGTTTATATAACCCTACTTTTCCATACCTTATCAATTTAGGATTTAAGATGATTAGTTAGTTGGTTTGTCTTTGTCTTATATCACTTGATCTTGTTTGAGAGTCAAAACTTAGTGTTAACAAAATGACATAACTAAAAAAATTGTCCTCAAATTTACTTTAACAAAGGAGGCATTATGATTCCAAAGTTTAAAACATATTTTTCCTTATTCAAATTCATCATCATACACTTTATGTCATATCTTTCAATTTGGTGTAATTATGCTACCCATTTGAGTCTAAACTTTTTTCCACATTTTGTTTAAGTCCCTCATTGATAGTTTAAATTTGAAATTGGACTCTTCCAAGTTTTAAAGGTTGATGTGTTAAATTGGGTCCACCACTTTGCACTTGACTTGTTTTAACTTTAGTTTAATTCTAATTTAAATTGAGGGTCATTTTTAGAGTCAACATCATTATCATCATTTTCTAGGACTCAAGTCATCTCATGTGTTTAATAAATCTTTTAGTCATAGACTTTGACTATCCACCCTATTTTTCCATTTGATATAGCACTCATGTCTTAGATATTTTGTTACAAATTTTTGCATGGGTATCATTTGAGTTGAGGAGGGTAGTGTTACATTGCCAAAATTGTGTTAGAACCATTTTAACTTAGTGTTTTTGGAGCAATCATTTTCCACACCTTCTGAGTAGTTTAACATTGTTATGCTATTCAAATTATTTTAATACTTGTTTCATATACCTCTTTGCATAAAATCCTAGTCTGTCTAAGTTTTAACCATTTTTGAGTTTCCTTTGAGAATATTTGTCTAGCACAGTTATGCCATTCACCTCTGTATAGCTTATTCATCAAAATAACCTAGATTTGTGCCATTATTTTGGAGAAAATAAACTATCTCCAAGTGCCTTTTATTTCATACCTCATACCTATCGATCAAGTTTTTACGACCAAGAGTCAAATGCTTAGTTTTTGTTAGAAGTGTTTCAAAACTATTAGATTAAATATCTCATCTTTTAAAGTTTAGATTTTAATGTCATTTAGCCTCAAGTCTTATCACACACAATTTTTTTAAGCCTATATTTTGACACCATGTTTGGCCAAAAGACCTAGTAACTTTTATTTTTCCTAGATTAAATTGATTTGAAATACTTTGACTTAGAATTTGGCATTTTGATTTACGATCCTTTTACTTGACCTTTTTTATGTGAGATGTGCATCATTTAACACTTGACATTAGCTTATTTTATCACAAGTCATTGTATCAACCTTTTTAGATATACCTATCCATACTTTTGACCAAGTTAGACCTAGTTTGAACATCTTTTTAGACATCTCATTTTCAAAGTTTGTAGAACTCTATTTTATTGTGTCATAAAACATTCACTATGGATCCTAACATGTCATCCTAAATGCGTAGTGGCCTCATGTACAATCTGAGATTTAGTAATGTGGTTGCATAAGACTAAATAGTTTAAATCCTTATATAGATAATGTTTATTATGAGATGGATGTTTATCCATCTTATAATACTCAAATAAGGGCATAAAACCAAGAAACTTTGGCCCATTACTTATTAAACATGCCTCCTTACTCAGAGTAGGATCAATCACAAAAAAAACAATACCTAGCCATGGTACCTACTATTGAAGAACCTTTTCCTCAATAACCATACTATGTTACTACACCATCCACATAAGATCTTTATCTATTTTAGAATCACTTATTAGAGAACAAAGACAAGATTTTGGTTAGAGTCATAGAGGTAAGGTCTAAGTTTCTAGCAGATTTCCCCCATGAGAATTTATCAAGTCTAGTAAGAATTTCTCATAACATATTATACAATCAATAGACTTTTTCTATAAATCATTTAGCTCTAGTCCAAATGATGTATTAAGACCCTAGTATGCTTGTCAAAGGCAAGGACCCAATGGAGGATCACTTTATATAGATGTAGATAGTATACCAAACCTAATTGAACTTAGCATGTAATGTCACTAAGATGACCATGTCAAATAGGCCTCTCATAGATTTAGTTCCCTCAACTGGAGTATTAATAGAGTTAAATAGTCAAGATAATTAGGGTGTAGACCCATTTTTACAAAACACTTAAATAAATACTTATTTCATACCAAAATAATAGAAGTGTCTTCTACTTTTATGTAGAATAGTGGCCAAAATGAAGTGGAAAATATGTGAGCAATGTCCAATCCAAACCAAGGTGGTTTAAGTACATAGACAACTAGTACACAAGTAAGTATACCTTTAGTTAACACCATGATTGGTTCTCAAAATCAAGGAGTAAGAGTTTCTACATCCCAACCTTAACCAAATACTACCACTAATCCTCAACCAACTCCTTCTTCAATTAATCAACCTACAAGATTAGGTAGCCAACCAATGACTAATGCCATGCCTCAACAATAAAATATGATGAATCCTACTCCTGTCCAATAAGTAATGAGTAGTTTTCCACAATAGTAAGTAAAATCCAATATACTGATGAAACAAAGGTTTAACATGTTACCATCTCATTAGGGGGAAACCAATATTCCACCTCACCAAGTAGTAGGGAACATACCTTTTTCCTTGTAGACCAATGTGCCACTTCAAATATAAATGATGTCCAGTCAACAATATATGACTATTGGTCAACAAATTCCAAATCTCTAACATGTACCCACTTACCAACTAGGATTCATGTAACAAAGAGGTTTTAATGTTCCTCAAGTATCGATCAAGGAACCTTTACATTTTGTGTAGAATGTGCCACTAGTTCAAAGATAAGGTCTTGGTTCATAAGTACCCCATCAAAAACAAGTTTTGATTAATTGACAACATTCCCCTCTTCAACCTCAATAGGCAGAATATATTTACATCCGTCCATCCCAACTTCAAAATCCCCAAAACCAAGCCTACATATCTAACCCTAACCAGAATATTTCATAACTACAAATGTAATTCAAAGAATTGAACCCTAATCCATGCATGCATATTCCTAGTCTATTTCTAAACCAAACCAATATACCCTAATAAATAACTTCATCATACCCTAATCATAGTGTTCCACTTGCAACTGCTCAACCATCTACCCATGCCAATATTCCCCTTCAATCCTATATTCCCATGAGTTTCCTATCCCAAGAATTATAATAGATGAAGGATGTGATTGCTACCATCCAAGGTAGAAAATAGACAAAAAATTTTAATTTGGATGATGTGGGTTCTTATCCATTCAACATGGAGTACTTGAAAATACCATTTCCTCTAAGATATGAATGACCAAAATTTGATAAATACAAAAGGAAAGGTGACACCAAAGCTCATTTGACTGAGTTATTTATTGCATGTTAGCTAGTGGAATATAGTGACATATACCTTTTATTTTTGTTCCCAATAATTCTAGTAGGTCAATCCTTGGAGTGGTTTTTAAAGTTATCGAGGAATTTAGTATCTAATTTTGATGATCTTTTGGATAAGTTTGTACAACACTTTTTATATAATCTCAAACATGAGATTTCTTTAGTTGACTTGATCAAGCTAAGTAAAAGTCTGGTGAGATTTTTTCAAGTTATCTATATTAATGGAGAGACCTTGTAAGCTAATTTACCCATAGTTTACTAGATAAACAATTAGCCACTGTGTTTACCAAAAATTTACACAATCAGATATCCTATCATTTGGAATTATAGTGAGCACATACCTTTAAAGAGATCACTAACAAAGGTTTATTGATCAAGTGAGCCCTTATTAACAAAGGGATCATCAATCTTACCTCATCTAATTAGAATCAAGCTACAAACCTAGGAAATATCCAAAACTAACATCTAATCCAAGCACGAGTATTACAAATGGCACAAGCCAATAATAGTGATATACCCAAGTAATTAAATTGTAATAAAAATGTTGTTGGAAATGGAGTAAATGAGTCACATCATGTCAAAATAGTGCAAACATCATTTTCAAAACTCATACTACATATTCAAATTACTCCTAACCCACAACTATTTCAACCAATGTGGCAAGCACAATAACCTAGGCTTGCACAATAAATGCAATCACCTTTGCCATTACAAGATCCTCCTCCAAGAAGAACATTGCCTAATCATCAAATTTTTAGTGACCTTGGAGAGCCTATTAAATATATGTTATGTAAATTCACTTCCACTAATCTAATTATTTGGCCTATACCAAAAAATTATCCTTAGGGCATTTCTTATCCTAGTTGGTACAGGAAAATGAATTCTATGAATATCATTGGGTCAACAAGCACAATTTGTGAAGATGTGTGTAAATTAAACATTTGATTTAGAATATGCTAGAAAATGGGGAGATAACATTGGATAATGGTGCTTCCACTTCCAATCATACCCTTAAAATCTATCAAAATCCCTTTCCCCAACATAACAACTAGTAACAATAATAATAACATTAACCAGTACAACAATAAAATCAATAGTATACAAATCAAAGGCCAAACTAATAGAATTAATATCAAATTCAACAATGATAATATAATGGAAAAAACAAAGGTTAGAAAAATAATAACCAATAAACCTACCATGTAGTTTCATATGACTATAATAGAGTTGTAGGTCATATTACAGGAGGTCGCATTAATACCATCTCCATTAATCCTAGACCTAATTCTAATCAGATGAGACCATTGCTAACCAGACCAAACCAATCTAATCACTTGGTAAATCTTTCCTTGATCTGAGATTGTACACATGTGAACCAATAAATAGGGATTCCTAATTTTATACCTTATACTGATAACTCATCTTTTCCCTGTGACCACGCACAAGTGCACCAATAACCTTGACTTGTCTTATCTAGTCCCACACCATCACCATCATTTGTTAGTAATTATGGTCTTGTATTCTGTGAAATCATAACTTAGAGGTCAAATATTACCATACAAAGCGCACAACCATCTTCCACTTTGCCCATCACCCAACCAGCTATTGAACCTTGAAATAATCCATTTAACACTAACCAAGATAAAAAAAATTTGACATTGTCGAAAAATTGCAAAAGACACCCACACAAATCTTCATTTTGGATTTGTTGTGTATGTCAATAATCCACAAAAACATTTTGAATGACTTCCTAAGCCAATCCACTATTTTAAGTGACATATCCCCTAATAAATTCCAAGCTTTGGTTAGACACCTAGCTCTACATTAAAAAGTCACTTTCAACCAAAGCAATATGTCATCCCTTGGCCCACTGCATAATAACCTGTTATACATTGACATTTTCATAAAGCATCATAAAGTGAAATGTGTCCTTATAGATAATGGATTAGGTCTAAACATCATTTTCACAACCCATATTACATATTCAAATTACTCCTAACCCATTACTATTTCAACCAATGTGGCAAGCACAATAACCTAGGCTTGCATAATAAATGCAATCACCTTTGCCATTACAAGATCCTCCTCCAAGAAGAACATTGCCTAATCATCACATTTTTAGTGACCTTGGAGAGCCTATTAAATATATGTTATGTAAATTCACTTTCACTAATCTAATTATTTTGCCTATACCAAAAAATTATCCTTAGGGCATTCCTTATCCTAGTTGGTACATGAAAATGAATTCTATGAATATCATTGGGTCAACAAGCACAATTTGTGAAGATGTGTGTAAATTAAACATTTGATTTAGAATATGCTAGAAAATGGGGAGATAAAATTGGATAATGGTGCTTCCACTTCCAATCATACCCTTAAAATCTATCAAAATCCCTTTCCCCAACATAACAACTAGTAACAATAATAATAATAACATTAACCAGTACAACAATAAAATCAATAGTATACAAATCAAAGGCCAAACAAATAGAATTAATATCATAGTCAACAATGATAATATAATGGAAAAAACAAAGGTTATAACAATAATAACCAAAAAACCTACCATGTAGATCCATATGACTATAATAGAGTTGTAGGTCATATTATAGGAGGTCACATTAATACCATCTCCATTAATCCTAGACCTAATTCTAATCAGATGAGACCATTGCTAACCAGACCAAACCAATCTAATCACTTGGTAAATATTTCCTTGATCTGAGATTGTACACATGTGAACCAATAAATAGGGATTCCTACTTTTATACCTTATACTGATAACTCATCTTCTCCCTGTGACCATGCACAAGTGCACCAATAACCTTGACTTGTCTTATCTAGTCCCACACCATCACCATCATTTGTTAGTAATTATGGTCTTGTATTATGTGAAATCATAACTTAGAGGTCAAATATTACCATACAAAGCCCACAACCATCTTCTACTTTGCCCATCACCCAACCAACTATTGAACCTTGAAATAATCCATTTAACACTAACCAAGATAAAAAAAATTTGACATTGTCGAAAAATTGCATAAGACACCCACACAAATCTCTATTTTGGATTTTTTGTGTATGTCAATAATCCAAAAAAACATTTTGAATGACTTCCTAAGCCAATCCACTATTTTAAGTGACATATCCCCTGATAGATTCTAAGCTTTGGTTAGACACCTAGCTCTAGCCCAAAAAGTCACTTTCAACCAAATCAATATGTCATCCCTTGGCCCACTGCATAATAACCTGTTATACATTGAAATTTTCATAAAGTAGGATAAATTGAAATGTGTCCTTATAGATAATGGATTAGGTCTAAACATAGTGTCTCTTAAGCTCATCAAGCTTCTTGGGTATACAAGGGAAGATCTTCAAGTAGAGACAATAAACATAAAAGCCTATGATAATGAGGAAAGAGAATCATAGGGAACCATGTATTTACCGAAAATGAGTCACATCATGTCAAAATAGTGCAAACATCATTTTCACAACCCATATTACATATTCAAAGTACTCCTAACCCACAACTATTTCAACCAATGTGGCAAGCACAATAACCTAGGCTTGCACAATAAATGTAATCACATTTGCCATTACAAGATCCTCCTCTAAGAAGAACATTGCCTAATCATCACATTTTTAGTGACCTTGGAGAGCCTATTAAATATATGTTATGCAATTTCACTGCCACTAATTTAATTAGTTGGCCTATACCAAAACATTATCCTTAGGGCATTCCTTATCCTAGTTGGTACATGAAAATGAATTCTATGAATATCATTGGGTCAACAAGCACAATTTGTGAAGATGTGTGTAAATTAAACATTTGATTTAGAATATGCTAGAAAATGGGGAGATAAAATTGGATAATGGTGCTTTCACTTATAATCATACCCTTAAAATCTATCAAAATCCCTTTCCTCAACATAACAACTAGTAAAAATAATAATAACAATAACCAGTACAACAATAAAATCAATAGTATACAAATCAAAGGCCAAACTAATAGAATTAATATCAAATTCAACAATTATAATATAATGGAAAAAACAAAGGTTAGAAAAATAATAACCAACAAACCTACCATGTAGTTTCATATGACTATAATAGAGTTGTAGGTCATATTATAGGAGGTCTCATTAATACCATCTCCATTAATCCTAGATCTAATTCTATTCAGATGAGACCATTGCTAACCAGACCAAACCAATCTAATCACTTGGTAAATCTTTCCTTGATCTGAGATTGTACACATGTGAACCAATAAATAGGGATTCCTACTTTTATACCTTATACTGATAACTCATCTTTTCCCTGTGACCATGCACAAGTGCACCAATAACCTTGACTTGTCTTATCTAGTCCCACACCATCACCATCATTTGTTAGTAATTATGGTCTTATATTCTGTGAAATCATAACTTAGAGGTCAAATATTACCATACAAAGCCCACAACCATCTTCCACTTTTCCCATCACCCAACCAGCTATTGAACCTTGAAATAATCCATTTAACACTAACAAAGATAAAAAAATTTGACATTGTCAAAAAATTGCAAAAGACAGCCACACAAATCTCCATTTTGGATTTGTTGTGTATGCCAATAATCCACAAAAACATTTTGAATGACTTCCTAAGCCAATCCACTATTTTAAGTGACATATCCCCTGATAAATTCCAAGCTTTGGTTAGACACCTAGCTCTAGCTCAAAAAGTCACTTTTAACCAAAGCAATATGTCATCCCTTGGTCCACTGCATAATAACCCATTATACATTGACATTTTCATAAAGCATCATAAAGTGAAATGTGTCCTTATAGATAATGGATTAGGTCTAAACATAGTGTCTCTTAAGCTCATCAAGCTTCTTGGGTACACAAGGGTAGATCTTCAAGTAGAGACAATAAACATCAAAGCCTATGATAATGAGGAAAGAGAATCATAGGGCACTATCTATTTACCAATTATCCTTAGGCCTTTGACCCTTGATACAATTTTCCATGTGCTCGATCTCAATTTGTCATATAATATGCTTTTAGGAAGACCTTAGTTATATGAAATTCATGTAGTCCCATCGACATTGCACCAATGTATCAAGTTATCCCATTCAGGGATGGAAGTTTGTATACTAGGAGATTTTCATCCATATGATCATTGCAAGCACGTAGCAGCTGAGTTTAAGAGTTATAGCTATTAGTTTGGCATAAATCCAATGGCCAAGTAAGTTAATGGAAAATAAATACCCCTTGATCCATCAGAGGATAATTAAATTGATCCTAATAGCCTTGATTCCCTTACCCATATGTCACCTCCTGAAATATCTAATCATTTTACTATCTCACCTAATGGCCCAAGAGAGTATGTGACCCATGATACCATTCATATTATTAACCTTACATATAATCTAAAGTCCTTTGGAAAACATAAAGCTAATCCACTTCATCCAAAATGGAAAAAAAGAGAAAATGTAAAGGACCTGTCATGTTTGTACCAACATCTAGCCTATAACTAGACCCTCTTGAAGGGGATGAATCATCATTGTACAATCACAACCAAGCTGATTGTTACAAGAATGCAAAGTATCCTATTCCCAATAGGATCATGAAGAATCTATACTATTAAGGAAGAGGCCTTAAATCTAATCAACAAGGAACACTTAAGCCAATTTCCATAACCAAATATGAAGGACCCTATGGACTTGGATTTAAACTACCTAGGGGTGACTCCATATACCTCAATCATGTTCCATCACCATTGATAGTGGTGAAGATGCTAAAAGTGAAGCAGAGTCTGATCATAGCCTTTTTGAAAACCTAGCCAAAACTAACCTATTTGAAACCCATTCCATTTATACCCTTAACCCAGTCATTCATCATAACCCACTACCATTATATTATCCCCAACTAATAGATTGGGACCATCAAGAGTCCAACATACTGATTGATGCATTTCAAAATAATGAGGCTTTCTATGATTTTATCAACCTTAGAGATAATTTTCCATTGGGGGACCATTAATTAAGGTTCTCAATCAGGTTGGATCTTACAGCCTATTTTAGAGAATAGGTGAACACCCTTATCCAAAATAAAATAATTTAAACATTGAGGTCCCAAATTGAAAACCTCTTTGAGGCACTTTTTGAGTAGGGTAAAAGTAAAGTAAAAGGATAGTCTAGTGATGAAAACTTGTTTTAGGCACCATTAGATGGGGGTGTTCAACCTTATTCAACCATAGCTCAAGAGACCACCAACGATGAACTTGTATGTGAGCCTGAGTTTAGTTTTAAAGAACAACAAGATTTTGATCAAATAATTCAAGATTTTTTAATAGTTTTTGTTACATGGTGAAACCTTCCATTAGGGGACTCTAATTTATCATGCCTAGGGGAATTTGAAGATCCAGTCCTAGTAGAGGACTCTAATGTTGCCAACTAGTTCAAATCTTTTCCCACTATCCTTGAAGATGGTTTAACCCTTCTAGTAGAAGATATGATAGAGGTTAACATCAGGTCCCCATATGACCCAAATTGGATCAATATAGGTTCTTCCCTTACTAGGAAGGATCATAAAGTCCTTACAACCCTTTTGAGGGAGTTTGTAGATAGTTTTACATAGGCATATTTTGACATGTCAGGTTTGGACCCCACCTTGGTTCTGCACCACCTTTTGATTAATACTAATGCCAAACTGGTAAAGAAAAAGTTACATAAGATGCATCCTCACATTGTTTTATTAGTAAAGAAAGAGTTGTAAAAATTCTTAGAAGTAGGATGTATTCGACCCATTGACTAGTTAGAGTGGATATCCAATGTTGTACTCGTTAGAAAAAAGCTAGAAGGGATCATAATTTGTACTATTTTTTGTGATATAAACCAAGCTTTCCCTAAAGATGACTTTATATTTCCAAACATTGATTCCATAGCAGGTTATGAAATGCTTTCATTAATGGATGAATTTTTAGGATACAACTAGATTAAAATAACACCAAAAGATCAACATAAAACAATGTTCACCACTCCATGGGGAGCATTATGTTATTAGGTTATGCCATTTAGTCTTAAGAATGCAAGGTCCACCTACCAAAGAGCCATGACTGTCATATTTCATGATATGATGCATGATATTGTTCAAGACTATGTTTATGATATTCTTGGCAATTTAAAGACCAAGGTCGATCACCTAGTAGTGCTACACAAAATATTTGAGAGATTATGTGAGTACAAAGTTAGACTTAATCCTAAGATTTGTGTCTGTGGAGTCACATCAAGCAAATTTATAGGCTTCATTGTGTCTCATCGAGGCATTGAAGTTGATCTCATCAAAGTCTAAGCTATAACAGATATGAAACCACTAATTACTTTGAAGCAACTCCATAGTTTGTAGGGAAAGATCCAATCTATTTGATGCTTCATATCACAATTGGTATACAAATGTCATAATTTTATGTATCTTCTAAATAAGGGAGTCACCTTTCATTGGGATGATCACTTCCAAATAGCTTTTCAACAATTAAAAGACTATCTAGTGAATTTCCCTATTTTTTTGCCAGCTATGCTAGGAAAGCCATTCTTATTGTATCTATCAGCTATTGACAATGCCCTGAGGGCACTTTTATCTCAATATGATGATAATGAAAAAGAACATGTTTTGTACTATTTAATCCATACACTAGTCATGTATGAACATAATTATACACCCATAGAAAAATCCTATTTAGCCATGGTCTTTACAGCTCAAAAACAATGCCATTACATGTTAACCAATAAGACCATGGTTATTTCAAAATTAGATCCCCTCAAGTATCTACTATCTAAAATAACTTTACAAGGCTACACAGCCAAGTGGATCACGTTTCTTAGTAAGTTTGACATAGAATATGTCAATCAAAAAGCCATTAAGGGTCAAGTTCTTGCAGATCAACTTGCTAAATCACCCCTTACTAATATAGAGCCACTCACATTCTAATTTCCTAGATAGTCCATAATGACCATCATTGACACACATATTGAAGAGAAGCACTAGATGTTGAATTTTGGTGGATCATTCAAAAAACATGGATTGAGGGTAGGCCTTTTATTTATTACACCACAGGAAGATCTAATCCCTAAATCATTGAGGATCAGTTTTATTTATACCAACAAAATGGCCAAATATGAAGCACTTATTATAGGTATTTTCAAAGTGGTCCAATGGAATGTATCTCATCTCAAGGTTTATGGTGATTCTCAATTAATCATCAATTAGGTTATAGAACATTTTTAGACCATAGATGACAAGTTGGTTCCATATAATGCCATGGTTAACACTCTCAAATGATAGATTTTTGACATTTAGTTTGAGCATATATCAAGGGTAAGTAAAAAAAACCATAGATGCTATGGACACTATTATATCTTTGATTCAAAAAACAAACACAACAAAAGAGTATCAATTCTTTGTTGAGAACTTACTAATACTAGTTCATGAACCTCCAACCATCTTGATGATTTGTGATATTGTTGGTCCTAGTTCTATCTTGTACTCATACCTTTATAACCACCTCCATGACCATGTTTTACCACCTGACCTATCCCAAAAATAATCCAAAGCCTTCATCCACCAAACCACTCATTATACCTTACTTCGATCAACCCTCTATCACCATAGTTTTGATGGCACTCTACTTCATTATTTAATTTTGACATAATCTACACTAGTATAATGGGAAGTTCACAAAGACGTATGTGGAGACCAAATTAGCAGGGCCATCCTATCCAAAAATCTCTTGTGTACTAGTTATTATTGGCCCATGATGGATACAGATGCATCTCTATATGTAAAAAAGTGTGACAAATGTCATTAGCATGCCAATTTGATTCATGATCCAACCAAGACTTTGAAACTAATGTCGACACCATGTCCATTTGTTACATAGGGCCTTTAAATCATTAGGAATATCAATCCCACCTCATCTAACAACCATAAATAGATCCTTACCACCACTGAATATTTCACTAAGTGGGTTGAAGCTATACCCCTCACTTATGTGAATGGAAAGCAAATTTCCAAGTTCATCTTTAACAATCTCATTTACCACTATGGTATCCCCTCTAACATTATATTTGATAATGGAGGGTCATTTAAGAACAAGGATGTCAACAAGCTATGTGCCAAATATAACAGCAAAAAACACTTTTCTATGGCATATTGCCCTCAAGGTAATGGATAGGCTGAATCATCAAACAAAACAAGGCCTTTTGCAAATTCCCTAAGACGGACATTGAAGAGCAGAAACTGGAAAAGAATGGGGATTTCTTTGAATTGGAACAGATTAAGGGCATTTGGAGGGATGTCTTATGCTATATTCAGGAGTACTTCATACTCGATGGAAGAAGCAAGAGAGTCCACAAATTCCACTTTGTATTCCTAAATCATTTCAGACACAAAGTAAGAATTTCCTTTCCCTTTTATCTGCGTTTCTCTTTAGTCCAAAGTTTATTCGCTCATAGGAAGAAGGAAACATGTCCTATTCTGCATGAAGGATTAATTTTGATAATTGAAGGCTATTGCAAGAACAAGGCCATGGTTATGACCCTTATTTGGGGAAAAACAAGGATTCACAGAGTAATAAGAGTGAAATTGTTAAAGGGAAAGATAAAATCAAGCCCCCTAGTGTCAAGAATCAGAATGTTGATGAGGATACAGAGTGGGAGAGAACTGATAAGTCTGGGGAAGAAAGCTTGGAGGAATAGAAAGTAGGAACTCAAGTTCCAATGAGGAAGAAGAAGTTCAAGAGAAGAATGAGAAAGGAGTCAACATAGAGGAGAAGTCTAAAAATAGTGAACAGGACTCTGAGGAAAACCAACAAGTGTTTGAGGATGATAAAGTCCTGGATGACCCTATTGAGGACCTTGTTTTGATGAATGAGAGGGAAAACACAGTTCAGGCTGACAACCAAGAAATGGACTTGGGAGTTCAAGCTAAAACTAAGGAGCAGAATCAAAGGGGAAGAGAGGACCACATTAAAGAAGGCAGGAATAGTCCTAATAAGAACACAGAATAGTGGAGTGATAAAAGGTAGAATGATGTAAGGCACACACCTATGAGATGGGTTAATTGCAAAGCAGAGGCTATCCTCCAACTCAATTCATGGATGTTTAAGGAGATAATGGATCTCAGAAGGAAAATGGAAATAATGGAAGACAACCAGAAGGCAGTCTGGAACAAAATCAATAACATGGAAAAATAGATGAGAGACATCCCCATCAAACTCAAAGACTATGAGAACAACTTAAGGGAACTCATCAAGGAGAGTAGAATGAAGATGGAGGAGGTTACATCTAACATATGTGCTGCAGCTGTTAATATTGGAAAAAGAGCTAATGAGGAGATCAAATCCTTGGAGGGGCCTAGCAAGAGGATGAGACAGAGCTCAAGAAAGAAAGCTATGCAAGAGGGAGCCATGTCGGTGGCTACTACCATTCAGGATACTGCTGTGAAAGGTAAGGAAGCAGTGAAAATGATTTTGGAACTGGAAGAATAGCCTGGTTCTTCTAGTTGGTTGTGTTATCTGGTCTTGTTTCCTAGTTTTTTGTAATCTTTTAACTATGGTGTAGCCAGGTCTATGTAAAACCTGGGTTATGACTTGTGGTCTTTCCAGTGGTTCTAGGTCCATATAAAACCTATTTTTGATACTTCTTTGTAGTAGGTTTTAGGTTTACCTGTGGTCGTAAATACTTCATCTTCTATCTTTATTTTAGGGTTTTGGGGTCCCTTCAAAACCTATTTTTACCTTAATCTAAAATATTCTAAAAAATATTTTCAATGATGTTGGTCATGATTAAAACCTTCAGATATGCCATGCCCTTTGGGTATACTGTACCAATCACTATATAGCCACATGAACCACTCCACATTCATTTTTTTATGGTAGAAAATACATCCTTCCCATTGAGGTTGAGTTTCCATCTCTATACATCTCTTTTAAGCATGTCCTAGATGCCAATGGCTATCGAGTATCTCACCTATAATAACTAGAGTTACTTGATGAGAAATGCATAGATGTAGTGAATAATCTCCAAGCCTATTAGAATCAACTTCGAGGCCACTAAAATTAGCACATGAAACATAGAGAATTTGAACTTGGTGATCTTGTCCTTAAATAAAACCAAAAGAATACCATGGCCAAAAAGAAAAATAAAGGTAAGTTCAAACCCAACTAGGTTGGTCCTTTCATCATTACAACAAAATTTAGAATAGGAGCATACAGGCTTGCCACACCAAATGACCATAAACTTGATGAGCTGATGAACATTATCTACCTCAAGTAGTATTATGCTTGAGTGACTTGGTGTATTATCTATAAGGACCATTTCAAGTTGTATCATTTTATCAATCTTCTTTATAATAATAACATTTTATCATCCTACCAACCTATCACTTTTCCTATCACATATTTATTTTACCATACCTTCCCCATCAATTGAGTTCATCTCTCCCTCCCTACCTAGCCTTGTGACCTTGGTTCCATCATTACTTTCAATGAGAGGATTAAAATTTAGTTTCAATATTTGTTTCACACATTATAAATAGAGGTAGTATTTTGGAGTAGTCAAATAGATGTCTGGTAGTTGTATCCTTCATTTCTTGTTTCATTCTCTCTCATTGTCTTGATCCTAATTATAACCACCTATGGGCAAATTAGTATCATTGACATATGCCATTGTATCCTAGTTATAACTGCCTATGGGAAAACTAGGGGAACACTTATCTATTATGCCTTAACCATAGTAACTAGCCATCATCTATGCCATACTATGCCATCATACCAACTATTCCTATTTTTTTTTAATGCTACACTAATTAGATTTATCCACTGTAAGGTAGAACTATAGTGGTTTGAGGTCCTACTTTGGGACTATGTAGGTAGCACTCAATACTTTTTGAGGTTATCTTAGTCACCCTAGGCTACACTCTTGTTATTTTGTGAGCAATTGAAGCCACATTTTCACTATTTTGTGAGCATCCTTCAACACCACTCTCACCATTTTATGAGCTTGGACCATTAGTATCTCATCATTATTGATTAAGTTGAGATACTCAAAAATTCCAAAATCATTTATAAAATTAATAGAAAAAACAAAAAACATTGACCACTTATTTGCCTTAAAGATTTTGGGAATCCTTACTAAGTCACAAGTAAATCACTTGTCACCTATTTTCCCCATCCTTTTTGTCCCTTTTTTCTCATGCACTTGCCATTTTTCAAGACCATTCCTATTCTTCTATGTCATCCATCATGTTTGTTTTCATCAACTATTATTTTCTTTCCATTTCCTGGGAGAACTAAATTTGGCCTAAATTTTTTATTGGATATTACATCCATAAAACTATGTAGGTAACATCCACTTGCCTAGTGCATATGGAGATAGATCAACCACCCCATTATTTTTATTCTATTCCCCCCATCATGTTTGTTTGTTAAGTTGTCACCTATTTTCTAGGGGAAATGGTCATCATGTTATTTCTACTAACATTAGGAATAACTATTATTTATTTCTTTACTTATTTGTTTGTTATTTGTTTGCCTATTTGTTTACTTTCAACATTATTGCCTTGATTCAGTCCATGTGCATTCATTAGGTGATTCCCTATGCATTTATACCTAAATTCATCCATATTCATATGTTTACATTATCATAATGGTTTTTATCATTGGTGCATTGTTTTTTATTGACTATTGGATCTTAGGAGTCAGTCTTTATGCATATTTTAGCCTAGTCCTCATGGTGTTCTATCATGATGCTTACCGTCAAGTTCTGAAACAAAAATTAGCTTCAAGAAGTCTATTTAGCAATGGTGGCATCAACATCTCCTCAGTACTGACATCCCAATCATATCCAAAATAGAGTAATTAACCACAAAATAATTTCAACCTTTGTTAGTTAGAATGAGCATCTCCCTACTAGTAGGTTGTTCCAATTCATCATTACCCTCTATGTTAAGTTACCATAATCATCAATCAATCAATCAATCAATCAATCAATCAATCATGTTTTCCATAATTAGGGTCTAATTATTATAATTTCTTATGGGTATATCATTGTATACTATCCCACTTTCATTTCTTAATGACTATAACCACCTTTGGGTAAATCATTGTGTTCTCGCCAAATTTACTTTCTTTTGCCCAAATAAGGTCATGTTGTTATCTTATTTGTCTATCCTAACTAGAATAGCTCCATCATCTCAATTATTATAACCACCTTTGGTTAAATCATTTTTAAATCATAACATGTTGCTATTATCAAGGTAAAATGCTTATAATTGCCTTTGGGAAAACCATTATACACTATCCCACTTGCATTCTCAATGATTTTGAATACTTTTTCAAAATCATTATGTTTTCACCCCATCATATTCCTTTCTTTGGTTATTTCATTTCACTTCTTTACTTTTGAGGGACCATTTTTTGACCTACTTGTGCTAACCATTCCCTGAAGGGGGCGTCATACAGTTCATCAATTGCCATTGAAGTTGTAAGCATACAAGACCTTTTAATTCTTTAAGAAGATGTTATTATAATTATAACTTACAATTCCTTCCCAAATAGGGGCAAACTATAGTCACCTAAAATTGGCCACTAATAACCTCCAACCAGGCTTTTGACCAATTTCTACCAAAATCCACAATTTCGCCTAAAAACACTAAAACATGCTAAATGATGTGAACCTATTATATTTAAGTGCCAATTTTGGTCAAATTTCCACTAAATAGGGTAAATAAATTTATGAAGTAGATAAATTTGATCATATAATTTTGATTCAAAATGGCATTTTGGCACCTAGGTGCTTTACACTGCTCTTTTCTACCAAATTTCTTGCATGAGAAATGTGCCTTTGTTATTTTGCATTGGCAACATCCTAAATGGTAATATGGTTCCAATTCATCTAATATCAACTTTAAATTATAATCCAGTCAAATTTTGAGTGAATAATAATACATTTTGACCAATTTGATTAATTTGTGCACCAAGGGCCAAAATTTGCATCAAAATTGCCTAATCATGTTTAAAAGCTAATTAATCCAAATCATGAGCCTAATTAAGAATTATATGGACATTTTTGAATATTTATTTTTTGAAATTAATATTGAATATCTACATCATCAAATGACATCATTTCCAAGGGGTGGCATCCAGAAGTCATAAATACATAAAATATCAAGATTAAGCCACCCCATGCCTCATTATAACCCTCCCATGCCTCATCAATGCCTCCCATGCCTAATCAATACCCCTGCATCCCAAATATTGATGGGAGATAATTATGGAATTTAATTAAATAATTGGATTTATTCATGGCCACACATCTCAATCTTAAGATGGATGGTCATGGTTGATCCTGACCCATTTTAGAAATCTATAAATAAAAGAGCCATGAACTTGAATTTTAATCTTGGATAATGCAAAGTTATAATGCACAAATAATTCCAAAATCCATTGAAATTAGTGTTATAATTCCAAATTTTTGAGCCAATAAAAATTGAAAGCCATCATAAAGGTGCCAAGGAGAAGAGGAGATAGCAAAGCATCCTTTAATGAAGACTCATTGGGTACAAGCTGAGTAAGCCACTTCAACAAGCTATTTGGAGCATCCAAGGAAGGTAAAGGATTTATTTGTATTTGCATTCTAGTTGTGTTTCTCATTTGGTTTTGTTACTATGATCCCCCCTTGAGATAGGATTAGGGTGTTAGCTTAGTGTGTTCTTTGTTTGGATTTGATTTCATTCACTAACACCATACTAATCTCCCCTTATTACAATCCTATGTTCACAATTCCCATACTAAGAAATTGTGCCTCACTTTGGTCTTTTTGGATTCCAAACTCCATCACTACCTTCTTAACCACAAAACCTTCATCATAACCAATATTTATCCACTCTAGTATATGAATTCTAAGCCATATCAAAATCAACATATGGCTATATTTCTCATGCTTCTATCTGAGTTCAATCTTGAGTTCCTCCAAAAAAAATCAATCAAAGTTAAAATTATTTTTGACAAATTGCCTGAAGCACCTTTAATAGATAATCAACCTCTTCTTCTTCATTTTCTTGATGAGTCTATTGCAACTCTCTCTCTATAAGATTCCACTTATCATATAATGATGTTATTCAATAGATCAAAGTGTCAACATGGTGGGGAAGCTAGTATCACCCTTATCCCCCTTGATGGTGAGCCTCTTCTTTTACCTTTTAAACTTTATTTTGATTATACCAATAACATGGCTGAGTACGAAGCCCTAGTGATAGGTCTCTAAACATATTTTTCTTTAGGAGTCAAATTAATTAGTATTTTTAGTGACTTCCAACTTATGGTCAACCATATCCATGGTTCTTACCAATGTAAAAATGTTTTTTTACAATAGTAAAAATAGCTGGTAGATGTAGTCTTGGTGTCATTTAATCGTTACCTTATTCAAGCCACTCCACATTTTACTAATAAGTTCATCGATACTATGCCTTCTCTTTCTTCCCAAATCCCATCTTCACCTTCCAATTATAAACTCTTTGTCACTATCCATTACCTTAATGATCCCTCTTACACCAAATTAAACATTTATTCCATTTTTCATATAAAATAGGCCCAATTTGATATTTGGTATAAGCAAATATTTGACTATCTAAACCTAACTATCATTTCTTCTGATCTCTCTAGAAATGGTCAAAGATCATTTGTATAGAGTACATCTAATTATACCATACTAAGGGGAATTATTTGTAAGTGAGTCTTTGATGGTATCCTCTTTACATGCCTACATA
>JARHVA010006136.1:797500-850000 GCA_037957365.1 Torreya grandis | reverse complement strand
AGCATTGACATGCATAAGGAATAAGTCTTAGAGGTTAGGGATTAAATGCCTAGGTGGGAAATAGTCCTAAGGCTAGGTGTCGATCATTTAGCCATGGATTTGGGTGAGGAGGTGTAAATAGAACTATTTGACTTAATTAACTAATTAAATTATCTAAAATGGGATAAGTGGGTGTATTTAATGATTTTAATAATTAATCTTAACCCAAGGGGGCTAAGGGGTGTTTTATGATGACTAGAATTGTGTGGTTTTCTAGTGTCTACACATGATATAGTTGAGAGTTAGTCAATGAATAAGATAAAAAATCCATGTCATATTCTTATAAAATAAACAAGTTATCCTCATACTTACCATGTATATGTTGTATGCAATCTTTAATTGACACTGGGTCCCCTATAATAACTTGATGCATGGCTTATAGGGTCAGGGATAAATCCATGTGAGGATATGAGTAAGATAACACCAAAATCATATTAATTTAAAGGGTAATCCAAGAATTTATATCCAAGCATCATTCTTGATGAATATAGCATGCTATAGCTTAGGTGTGTATAGTACCATAGAATGCATGAAACCATAGATAATCAGGTAAATATGTCTCATCTACATTCTAAAGGTTTTCACAAGCCTTAAGATGAGATTCTATAGCATTAATACCATCATAAATTAGGGTACCATGAAAATTATTATCATGATGAAAATTATAGTGCATAGTAATGCACACTTTATTCCAAGTGAACAAATTATGATGGTGAGTTACCCACCACTGAGAAAATATCACTTAAAAAAACATGTCTAAGTTAGTTCATATGATCATATTCAAACACATATAAAGATTTAAACTATTTTACATACTCTCAGACTTAATTTAACCATGAAATCTAGGAGCTTCATCTAATTGTAAGGGTGGTCTAGACATCATACATCCATGAAGAATGCAAAAAAAAATTATGGCATTTATGTTTCTTGCGTGAAGCATCCTCTTAACTACCAATGGTGCCAAAAATTCATCTAGTAGGATCATACTCTCTATGATCCCACTGGTTGTAAGCATTACTAGTAGTGTCATAGATAGATTGTGCATCCACCCAATGCAATATACCATCTAGACTAGGATCAAGGCATTTAGTTCCCCAATCTATGACATTATATATATGATTAATGTCCTCATTAGCTTTAATTGGATCAACAAAATGAGGTCCTTGATCATGGTCTAAGGTAATCATGATGTGTTGATAGTCATTTTTAAAGATGATGCAATGTTCTTTGAAGCTCAAGTTAACATTATTTTCATAACACCATGGATGACCCAAAACAGATAGAAAACCATTAGCTTCAACCAAATCAATCACTTCAAAGTCAACCTTGAAAGCGACACTTAAAATTTCAATGGTGGCATCTTTAAGAGCTCTTATCGATAGTGCATGATTATTATTAGCCATGAATAATACATGTGGAGAGAGATATAGAGGAGGTCTCTCCATCTTTATCCAAGAATCCTTGATGAGTACATTCACCTCCACACCAGTGTCAACTAGTATATCCTAAATGATCCAACCATCAATAACTACATTTACTAAAATTTATTTATCACACTTTGTACTGGGTTTGGCATGATCCTCTTGTCATCGTGCATGTTTCAAATGATGATCTTTTATAGGCTTTTGTGCTTGATGAATTAGCCAATTCCTCAAAAAGTGAATGATGTCTTTGTCAAGAATTCATTTGCATAATTCATTGAACTCATCATGTGTTGAGTCATTAATATCTAAATATTTTTACATTTTAGCATGTATAACAACATATTTATCCTTAATGAATTAAATTTCACTTTATATCTCTTACACCATAGTCATTATGTCATGTAATACTTCTTTACATTAATGAGCACATAAGTATCAATTCACATGAGGCTCCTCTCATTGAACCTTGTCAAAGGATGGATTTGAAATAGACTAATAAGGAGCACCATTTCATGGAGTAATATTTACCTTAGGATGAGTTAGAGTAGTAGGGAATCATCTCCATATCACTCTATCACCCTTCTCATTCTACTCCTTGGCAATGGAGGTATACAAGTCTGGGCATTATTCTAGATAATGTTCATTATTACAAAAGGCACATGTTAGATAAACTGGGTAGTCATATTGGTAATACTGTAGATATATATACTTGTAGCATGCTTTAGGTGGAAAACACCCACATTCACATCCAAAACCATGATCTCTATAGGATCAACCTCCACCATTGTCCCAATTATTGGCAACATAGGTCTAATGAGTACCATGCACGTGCACCTTATTAATCTCACTTATAAGGTGTCAATCATTAGTATCATGAATATATGTATCATACATTTTATAATAAGATTATACCTTTTATTGAGTAGCACACTTGAGTAGGGGTTAATATCTCACATCATCACAGGACTCATAGGACTGCTTTACCATGGCATGAATACTCATTATAGGATAATTATTACTATTATGACCTTTAGTATCATATTCAACACACAATAAATTTCTATGAGTATCATGAGTACCATTCAAAGTGAGTTTCTCCAATTAAGATTCCATAGTAGTAATTTGGGCTTTCATAAAGGGACTAATCCATTTATCCATACTTCTAATGCCTTAGACATGAAGGGAAGCTTCCAAGGCCTTACATGGGTCAGTGACAGTCTTCTAAGATAATGTGTATTGGAAGGGAAGTAATAAGCCTCCTAAAAACCACTAGGCATGATGAGTTGCATTTCTCTCAAATTATATATTATAAAGAAGAATTTTAAAATGTGCATAATACTCATACACACTCTCTGTGAGTTCTTGTTTAATATCCTTCAGGGTGTTAATAATCTATTAATCAAACTCTGGGATATCAAATTCTTGGATAAAAGTCACCTTCAACTACTCATAATTTACAATAGATTTTTATAGATCAAACTTCCAATACCACTTATGCATGTGGTTTTAAAGGGTAGTGTCAAACTAAGTTACCTTTTTCTCATTATAAGTAATTCCACATGCTTTAAAAATAAGTTCACACTTACAGACATGTTCCACTACATTTTCCACACCATGATATTCAGGTAGATGAAGCATCATCCTGTAATAAATTATGGGTAGATTGGGTGTTGTAAGTAGATGTTTTTTGGACACACTTCCAGTCCCTCTTATACCTTGTGGGGGAGGTCCACCAATGCCTCATACACCACTTCAAGATCCTCTAGTTAAAACAAAACTAATACTACCTCTTAGAGGAGGCTATGCCAATATAATCACCTAATATATTAAGTGAAAAAGTAGGTTAATTAATTATGGAAGGGTCAATACTCTTCCCACTAGCTATACTTGGTCTAAAATGCATTCCAAATTAAGCCATATGATTTAATTGTAATGGAAAAGAAATTAATAATAATCTACTATCTTGATCATGTACTACAAAGGTTTCTTCAATAGGTTTATAATCTGATTCTACACTATATGTATCCTGAATTCTTACAATAATTTCATCTAACTCAAGGGTATGAACATGCACTATGGGTGGGAAATTAGGCCTATCCATATTAGGTTCTTTAGTCACCAATGCTTGACCTATTTTTCCTATATGTACCTATGCTAGTAATGGGTATAGTTCTATGGTTAGGGAGTTCTCATTATGCCTTTTCACATCCCTATGGATCCTCACAACACTTGAGTCCTTTTGACCCCTCTTTTGTTCACTTTCAATCATAGCCCTTCATCTAGCCTCATCATACTTATGCTTACAAAACTCTTTCTGATTGGATACCATGTTGAACCAATAATTTTATATCAAAATATGCCTTTTCATTTCCCCACCAACTGTGATGATCATAGGAAAGAGAGTTTAGTTATCCATGTGGAAGTTTTCACATCCTAAATCAATTATTAGCTTCTAAATATATAATAAAAATTTCCTAATATACCTGCCACACAAATTCCAAAGGAAGTTAAACTAGGCTTCCTCCAGACAAAAGTACGTAGAGACCATGTATTTTAAAATATATCTATTCAGGGTTCCTCACCACCAAATATGCATCATACATGTCCAAGACATTCCTAATATTTCCAAGACTGACTGATGTTTTACTGACTAGGAGATCTTTTGTCTGTAGTTCCTTGAATGGTCTTGTGTATACATCAAAATCCAAGCATGTAGATGAATGGTTAATTCTAAAAACAAAGCTTCATAAAGTGAGTCATAAAGGTTTTGTTCTACCCATGTGTGCATATAAACTCCTATTTCAAGATATTAAAGTGAAAATATTTATTCTATAATGGTAACCCAATGTTTGACATTTTTTAGAGATAACCATTCAAGCATATTCCCACCATCTTAAAAACAAGTGCAACGAGTCTCGATAATGGAAAAAAAAAGTTGGGCTCTTTTACTTTAGTTTAGCATATCTTTTACCTAGTTGTGTGCCTAAGAAAACAATATTTATAATGAGCTAGTGCACCAACATATCACACAAGAAAAGGTTCTTGCATGCTCACCTAAATCATGTAACTTAAGATTGGTTCCCATTGGTTTTGTTATGTGAGGGTGTATTCATTCAATTTCATAAACTAGGGCACTCAAACAAGAACCTAATCCTCAACTCATACTTAGTTCCATGTCTAACTCTTAACTAATCAATCATTACTTAACTAACTAAAGAAAAATAATCTGGGCACAAATTGATAAAAAAATAGTAATAAATCCATTATAACCATGAAAATATTACATAAGTATTTCATCAACACATAATCTTCCTTTCATTACATTCATAAGTCATATCAAGATTACAATGGCTCAAGGACTACAATAATCAACAATAATACTAAGTAAAATAAGGGGGTCATACATGGTTTACCCTTACCATTCACTTACATAAGTAATTAAAAAAAGATGACTCTCCAATATAAATTAATAGCAATGAGTTGTGGCAATCTATTTACAATGAAATCTTAATTACCTAGGCCTAGTTGCCCATATATGCACTCTCTATGCTAAATCCTCATCACTAGGCACCTATCTTCTTATGGATTGGTGTTGGATTTGTGCTTGACTCTTCTTCTCTGACATTCATGCAAATCATTTGCTAACCATCTCCACTTTCCATGTCTTTCCCAAGTCTTTAGATAATATTTGAGTCTTACATTCCTGGTTTTTCCATGTTTCATGATTCTTTTTGCATGTGACTTTCTTCTTTTATGTCATAGTCTTATGTGGCATGTTCTTCTATACCATAGTATTTTGTACTACCATCTTTTGCACCATGTCTCTCCCATGCCTACTCTTTCTTACATGCCACTTATCTTCAAAAATTACTTATCCAAAATTGATTCAAAATTAAGGGTCCAAAATTTTATAACCTACAAGCTATGCCATTACATGTATTTACTTATCACATATTTCACCTTTAAACACACACAATCCAACACATTGGGGATAACTAAATCAATGTAAGGCCCTCTTTAGATTACTTTATATGTAGGCAACACCCATTGATAGATGGATATTTGGAGTTAGCTCAACAATGTGAACCCACTTACCCATTTTTCCCAAAGTCACTCTAAGGGTGAAGATTTAGGGTTTTGATCATTTGAAAAAGACTGAAATACTATGCACACTATTTGAATACATCAAAAGAAAGGTGATAAAAAAAATTAGAAGGCTCCATTTGGTTGAATCTAGATCCAATCAATATTATATATAGGATACTTGTGGTAGAGTTAAACACCTACATTGACATAACTATATAGATCTAACACAAGCATTAGAGGCCATAAAAAGGATATTTCTATAAACTGATGATTATTCTAGGATATCATCCAATCCACTTTCATCATGTTGCTGGTCAAACTTACATGTACACAATAAACTAGCTAAGTATCATTGCTTTTAATTTATTTCAATATCTATAGATAGATGTACTTTATTATTTTTATCAATATTAGTTTTATAAATTCATAATACTATTTATCTTATTTTATATATATATTGGCTTGTTATAGAGGTAGTTTATCACCCTTGTAATCTATCTTCTTAACCCTACATACCCCACATATATGTTCAATTTAGTATTAAACATTTTGTGAACCTAATCTATGAGTCTCATTATCACATAAGCATTATATATTTGATGTTTTTTACCCTTTTTACCTATTTTTTTTCTTTACTTCACTCATCATGGATGATATAATTTTTTTAAATGACTATGATATGAAACTATCCAACTTTCTATCAAGTAAGGATTGAAAATTAATTACCTTTATCTTCATCCAAATATACAAACATGTTATATCAAATATTTCAATGGTGGTAACTACCATCCCTCTAACTAGGTCTATGCCACCGCCATCCCAAGAGATGAGATAAACAAGATTAAGGAAGATAGACAACCTTTTCCTTTACCTTCTACAACCAAATTAGCTACATATGAGAAAAATGTTCCTTCATTTGATCATGATTAATTTTGTCTAATATATAAGGATATCATAAATGATGTACAAACTAATCATAAGGGAGATGTTATTACAATAACATTGATTCAAACTCCCATAATTCCAACATATCCAATTAATATATTAGTTTCTTCCTTCATTTGACATTGAATTTTTTTGAAAGGTAAATAAAGACATCATGTAATATTTACAAAATAATATTAAGTCACCATGAATAAGGGTTAATTAAAAAACCAAAGTGGTAAAATATCCTAATATTCAAAATAATTCACTCTTACCAATATTAATCAAGGTATCTAAATAAAAAGATCTTTATCTTATAAAATATTCATTCATTCCAAAGGTTCCAAAATTCAAAGAAGCAATACCATTACCAGGTATCCTAAATTAAGTGATTCCAAAATTGTATTTGTTATTCATGAGGATAAAAATACTAATATTCCTAAATTAAAAAGAGGTGGTAGATTAGAACCAATGATAACACCTTTTCCAAACACCACCATTCTTAATGATTATATCGTGTATATGATGAGTAATATTGGGTAGTTTCAAATAAAAGTATCTATACTTGAAATTCACATGGATTTTCAAAATTCTAATGCCAATGTTACCTCATTCAATAATCAACCTCTTACACAATTCATACTTGAATATACTTATCTGGAAGGTTTTTAACTACCATATTTACCTCTCTTTTATCATTATAAATATCCCTTCGATCACATGATTAAATATGCACATGATTATTTTTTGAAATGGGCTAAATATGACAAAATATTATTAAAAACCTTTTATATGATCATTACTAGTGAGGCTCACAATTGGTTCTATAGCTTATCGAAGGGTACCATATCCAATTTTTTACAATTGAAAGATACATTATTTATGGCTTTATATATCCAAAAGGTGCCAAGACTTATATTAGAACATTTACATAATTTCAAACAATATGATGATTAATCCCTTCAAGACTATTCTATTAGATTAAAAACCACATCATATGAGCTAGCATTTATACATTCAGATTTAGAATTTAAATTCATATTTAGTAGAGGTCTTATTTCCCTATTAAAGGAATGAGAATTACATAAACAATATGAATCATTGACCTATCTATATTTGGATTTCATAAATATTATTCATTCATACTCAATCATCTAAATGAACTTAACATCTCTCCTTATAAATACAAAAGTTTTATTCCACATAAAAATTGGGAAGATTAATTACCCAATGAACACTATAAGCAAATGTGTGGTGTTACTCACATTCATATTATAAATATAAACATTACTTAATATGGGACCAATTCA
The DNA here is from genome assembly GCA_037957365.1 of Torreya grandis. NCBI lineage: Eukaryota > Viridiplantae > Streptophyta > Pinopsida > Cupressales > Taxaceae > Torreya > Torreya grandis. Next base: position 842,217 of record JARHVA010006136.1, on the reverse strand, counting down.
AGATACACATCCTAAGAAAACTCCTCAAGGTGAACAAACATAAAAACATTCACACCAACAAGATTTAACAATCACATTACTCATGGGTGGTGCTTATTTTTGGCATAACCATGTGGATATTATGCAAATAAAAATCACTTGTGACATAAGACATTTACAATAACTTGGATTGGACTTAAAATACTTACAAAATAAAGGACATTGGAAAGACTCCTTAGGTAACATAATAATACCAAATTTTTATGGTCCTAAAGTGATTCAAATAAGGGTTTATGCTATAATACAAAAATGTCAATATTCATTCACATTGGGAATTCTTTGGTTATACCAGATGGAAGCTAAAATTGACCAAAATAAGTAAGGTATCTCATTTTCCCATGAGGGAAAATTGATCCATATACCACATGATGGTAATCATTATTCTACTTCAAATGTAATCATGAGGAATAACATGCCATGAACTAATTTAACCTATCTAAACATGATAAAAATAATGAAAATGATCCAACATAAGGTTTAAAACATCTAAATATTCAATAAAATATAAAAAACATTCAAAAAATTCAAAAATACCAAAACTATTTAGCATGTTTCTAGTTCTATCATTTCTTATAATTATGTTGTTTACTCCATATTAGTAAATAACATATCATTCCTTTCCATATGTACACATATGTTTCACACATCATTTGAATGTGATACAAACATACCCAAATATATGATATATGTACATACAAATATTGGGCTTTCCCTCTACTCATGCCATAAGCACATTGGGGCATTTGCTTCTTTGATCATGACACAGCTAGGTTATATTATTCTATGATCACTTTCCATTATCATGTTTGATTGTATATACTTACACATGCTTACATCCATGTTCATGAAATTTCTTAAATTAATTGAAATGATATGTACTTAATTTTTTTTTTCTAACACATATTTGTAATAACTAGTATGTTATGAGCAAATTGGTTGCTTTATTCAATTTGTTATTTTTCACACTTGAGCATCTTTCATTACTTTATATTATCTTGCATGTTTTATAATTTGAATATGTTACATTTATTACTTCCCCCATGCCTTTGTTTTCTTATTTGGAATTTGAATATGTCAATCTAGATTGTATGTGCATTTGAATACGTCATTCTATACTTTATGTACATTTGATTGTCATGTCCCTTTGATTGTGAAACATTTGAATAATCCCCTTGAATGAGGTATCCTTGGACTATTTACATTTGATTTGAATTTGAGTATTAGTATTTTTAGGCTTGATTTCATGTTGAGTTTGTAATGTTACTCTCTAGATGTTTTCATTATTTATGTCATGCATATTATGACTTGATGTGATCACATACTACGTGCTTCAATGTTATATCTACCTAGACATGTTACTCCTATATGATACATGATACATACATAGATTATACAATTATTTTATCCTTTTGAGGTAAGTTAACTACTAGATTCTATTTCTCCTCACCTCAAAATAGGGGGGGTGAACATATTAGTTGGGGCATAACTTTCATATTTTCATAGTTTCATAATATAGTGGGGGCATGTTATAGAAACATGTTCTCCACATTTTCACCAACTCTCAAATTATCTATATTTAGTGGGGGCATGTCATATAAACATGTCCTCCACACTTGCACTAGTTTTAAAATTTGCTAGATTTCATAGTAATGATTTAGATACACATTTATGGTAGTATTCTATACATTGGTATTCTTATTATACCCAAATTTTAGCTTGAGACATATATGAGGGAATATGGCATTCAAGTGGCACATAAAAATTACAAAATAAAATTATTTTTCATATTTAAAATATTATTATGGACTGTTATGATACCTAGGATGGACTGTTATGGGTTGTTATTGATCCAGTGTACTGTAGTAGTTGGTTCACATTTGGAAGGTTGAGTTGATTAAATCACTCTATATTAAAAAAATTATAAGTTATATTTGATTAAATCATCTAATTTAGCTAGAATTATAGGTTGTATTTAATTAAATCATCCATCCTCACTAGATATATAGTCTGAGTTGATTAAATTTCTAACACTCACTAGGTTATGCACATATTTAGGTTGCATAATTGAGATGAAACAAGATCAATGGACATGTTAAAACTCACATTTACACCAAGATAGGGGGAATGTTGTAATCCAATCTCTATATACACATGCACTTTTAGGTTTAAAATTATCTTAATTTGAGTTTTAATACTTCATAATGAGGTATAATTCCAAAAGGCAAGATGGTTGCATTAACACATTGGTGTAATAATAATCTTACTCTTTTTACTTTCAAGAATTTAAAATTATTTAAATTTTAGATATATTATAATATGCTCTTGGTTATAGGTCAGCCACCAGGCAAGCACTCAATGTGGATGCACATAAAGAAAAGGTGTATTGTACACACCCAATTACACGTTTATTTTATTTAAACTAGCAATTTAATTATTGGATTAAAGGGGGGATGTATTTAATAAAATATGATTTATATAGTACTTAAGTCTTGTACACTTAAAAAATACCCATCATTTCTATACCTTTCAGTTATAGACCTTCCCACTGCCAAAAGCCTCTTATTCACTATATCTTTGTGTCTAATTTCTTATCTCTTAGTCTGACCCTTGTTATTCTAATGACCTAAGAACTCTATGTTATATGAAAATATCTAAACCTTATGTTTATCTTTCACTACCAATTTTAGACCTATACCTATTTTATAACTCCCTATACACTTGTGTCCTTAGCAGACACTTGTTAATGCAACTTCCATTTTCAAACAAAGTGTCTAGTACCCAAAAGTCATTCAATTTAAAAAATAAATGTTTCCAAAAGGTTGACCTTAAGTGATTCAATGTGAGATATTTATAAAAGGGATATATATATATATATATATATATATATATATATATATATATAAAATTAATTAACACTCATTCATTCCTCACATGGAAAGCACATAAAACTCACAATGAAATATACCAAGAAACACTCAATCAAGAATTAAAGTGAGAAAATATGCCCTATTTGTCCCTATTTTCATATTAGTATAGGATTAGTCTTTATATAAGTCTAAATAATTCAAAGATTAGCCCATGAGTAGTATTTTCCAAATTAAAAGCTAGGTCATTATATGTATTTGATTCTAACACATTATACCCTTGTGCACACACAAGCCAAAACATAGGGGAGAACTAAATCAGTCTGAGGTCCTCTTTGAAGTAGTGGATATTTAGGTAGTGCCTATTAATAGAGGGTCTTTGGGGCCAACTCAACACCATGAGCCCACTAACCCATTTTTCCCATAGACACCTAGAGGGTGAAGAGCTAGGTTTTTTAATCATTTAACAAGAGTGATAACCTATACACATGATCTTATGAAATTAGAATAAAATCACTAGAAAACATAAAAGGCTCTAGTTGGTCACATACAGATCCAATTAAAATTTTGTAAAAGGACACTTATAATAGAATTAGACACCTATATCGACATAACTATCTAGATCTGAAGTAAGAATTTGAGGCCAAAAAATGATATATATATATATATATATATATATATATATAAATAAACTGACAATTGTTTCAGGATCATCATCCAATCTAGTTCTATCTTATTCTTACTCAGACTTGTATGCACATAGTAAAATAATGAAGTATAATTATTTCTAATTTATTAAAATATTTATCAGTAATTTTAATTTACTATTTTTATCAATCTTAGTTGTATAAATTTGGATTACTATTTATTTGAATTTTTTATTAATTGGCCTACTAAAGAGTTAGTTTATCACCTTTATTCCCTAGACTACTTTATCTTCTTAACCTTGGATACCCAAAATATATTTTCAATTTAGGGTTAAACATTATCATTAAATGTCCACCCTCTCTCATTTAGTGAGATATAGGATTCATGCTCCACCATCCATATTAATCTTCACCCAAATGTTAAAATCATTTTGCAAAAACTATAAATCGATGGTCCCTCTCCCCATTCAATAAAAATCTCATGGAATCATAATGTAATGAATCATTTTGAACTCAATAAAGCATCTTTGAATCACATCATCCAATCAAAACATCATCTTTTCAAGGGGAGGTGTTGTCAAATTATCCACATGTTTTACATAAGGATTTTTAACTAGAAACCCATCACATCTAAAGAAAATCATATTGATAATAGGGTAAGTGAAGGTATATCAATTGTTTGCTTTAATTTCATTCATTTTATCTCAATCTTGTGAAACTTGTATTGATTAAGCAATATTTCAATTTGTTTTGATTTTTACTAATGAAATTGATCTTTGTTCTTGATGTTACATTTTGGCATGCTTGATGGGACTACACACCCTAAAATCATCCTAGCCTATTTTTCAAACAAATTTGAGCTATTTTGAGCAAAATTTCATCTTTTTTGGTTAAAATACATTAACATATATGTTTCCAAGAAATTGGTAGAATTAACCTATATTTTGGTGGATTTATACATGCCATTAGTAGAAATGCTTTGTGTTCTAGCAGAATCATTAGTCCCCTAAATTTTGTGTGTGTTTGTATAAAATTAGTAGAATCATTCCATATTTTGGTAGATTCATATTATATATTATCAACATTGTTATCCCTTTCACTAATTTCTATATTTGTAGAACTTTAGTGGAATCACTTTGTATTTTGGTGGAAACACATTATGATTTAGCGGCATCATTAGTCCTTTGGTTATTTTATATGTTAGCATAAATTAAACATAATTGATATGTATTTTGGTAGAAACACACTATATTATAGTGGCATTTTTAGTCTTATGGCTTCTTCTATGTTTATAGAACTTTGGTGAAATCACTCTATATTTTGGTAGAAATGTGTTGTGTTTTAGTAGTATCATTAGTCCTTGTTAGATTATGTATTTATCATATTTTATAGGTTATAACTAGTTATTTTTTCTTTTTCCTAGTTTTTCTTATGTGATGATTTATCCCACATTGCTTAGTTAGGCTAGTTTCTAGTTTTACCTTGCCTACTTATGCAAGGGGTTTATATTTTACTACCATGCCTTTCTAAATAATATATGATTTGCCTTCTTGATTATATGTCATATTCACAGCTTCCTTGTGTGATGTTATTGATGTTAAATCTTTAAATTCATGGGTTTATGGATTTTTTTCTCATTCCTAACATGGTACCAAATCATTAAAGGGTTTCAACCATCCTTTGTTTCTGAATTTTTTTTAGATAATTATATTTGTATGTAAGATTCTTTCTCCTTATTCTACCATCCCCAGGTCATCCTCAACATGTCATTCCTTATTTTCATATGTTGTGTTGTGGTTTAAATCTTATAGTGTTGGAGATACTATGTTCATTCCTTTTTTCAAGGAGGACAATACTGGAGGGGCATTGGAAAGTCTAAAGTGGTGTGCTTTCTCTTTTTGAAGACAACATGTAGGGATCTAGAAGGCATTAGAATTAAACTAGGTGTCCTTTTTGATCTATGTTAGAGAGGTATAAGGATGATGTTTAGATATTTGAGAGAGAATCACATGGTCAAAAAGCATTAGGTAGTCAATGTTAAAAGTTGCTTTCAAGACTGTTGCATTGGTTTTTTTTAGAAGGCATTGAAAATCTATGGAAGCATGTTAGAAGTGTTTGTAGGTCTATTTTTTTAAAATTGCATCCTCATTTTAGAGAAATATGAGACTAGAATTAGAGTTGGGAGGCATCTTACCTATGTGGAGTTCATTTTTTTCCTGCATTTTTTTGTCCTTCTTTTGTTGTGAAAGGTTGTGTTGGAAGGAGAGGACTATGTCCTTTGTGGAGAGGTGGAATCCTTGTTTGGAGACCAACATTAGAAGAGGGTCTATGTGGGAGGTGAGAGAGGATCTAGGTAGAGAGAATATCATAGGACTACAATAAATTGTATTCCTTATTTTCTTCCCACTTTTGGCAATCAACACCAAGTGTCCCACCTTCTTCATCATGATATTACATTTGTAAGTCTCACGGCCTATGTAATGGAGGATGAGATTGGAGTTTGTTTTTCATAGAACACCTACCTAGAGTTAAGACACCTACTCAAAAACTAAAAGTTATAACTCATCTTATTTCCTCTTAAAAATAGTTGTTTTTATCCATTATTTATTTACTAAGCTGTATTTTTTCCTTAAGAGGGAGTCCAATTCACTTGCACATGCCTAAGGGTCACTGACAAGGTTATTTTTCACTTTGGTTGGCTTGAGAATATTCATGGTTTGATTTTAGTTATAATGAGTGGTTGGAAGTCTACCTACATTTCTATTTTGGTCACTAAAATCAGATTATAGTGTATTTTTTAATGTTTTTACCCATTTACAAGAATTTGTAAAGCCTATATATTTTGAATTGTAACTCGAAATTGAGTTCCATATTTTTAAAAAGTGTAAGGTTTTCAATTATCTATCCATTAGTATCATAAATTTGTAAAAATACACTAATTTTATAACGTGCCAAAATTGGGGGTGGGGGGGGGGCGCTTAATATAATATTTTGGGTGGTTAATTTGGTGCTGATTTATGCACCCTTTTGTATTATTTTTGCTCTTTGGTGATTCACTATCATGGCTTCTACTTCTAGTATATATCATTGTGAGCCTTTAAATACACATAATTACCATACATGGATACCTAAAATAGAAATAATTATCAAACACAAATGATTATGGTCCATAATAAATGAAACTCAACCATATTTCACAAGAGAATATGAATTTTTTTTGCACTAATGCAAATTTGATGAATGTAAGGGTTTGATAGGGACTTATTTGAGTGATAGTTTATTGTTTCATTTTTATGGGTGTGATACTCCATTTAAAATGTGGGCTAAACTAATAGGTTTATTTGGGAAAGTAGATCACATGAGAGCCATGCAGCTTGAAGTGGCACTTAATTCACTCAATGCTGATGAGTTCACCTCTATTGTAGACTATCTGACTAAGTTTAATCACTTGTTAACATAGTTGAATGGGAGTGGATTAGATAAGAAAGATAAAGAGTGTGTGTACCTGATTCTATCCAAGTTAAAGGGTCCATTCCAAATCTTCGCTTTTACTTTTCTCTAGCATGGATTCCTTAGGTGTCACATTCACAATGCCTAATTCAAATTTGTTCTATGAGACTTATTAGGGAGGAATCTAAATTATCTCACCTTGAGTCTTCCACCTTTCAAAAAATATTAGTAACATCACATCCTAAGAGCAAGGGAAAATCAAAGAATAAGTCCAAGAACACTCCTAATCCATCTTAAAGTGCCCATAAGCACAATAACAACACATCTAAACCCAAATCATCTTCCAAATCTAAGAATAAGTCTATCTTATCATGCTCCTATTTTGGGGGGACTAGTCATGAAGAGTTTAGGTGTTTCAAAAGAATTCAAGCCCTAGAGGATGCCATCAGAAAACATAAGATTTATATCTCCACTCATCTCTATCTCATGAACATGGTAAAACACTTAATGTTTTTAGGAGATAATAGTCACATATTTTAGATAGTTAAGTTTTATATTCTGGTGCTTCTCACCATATGACTTATTCTAAGGAGTCCTTTATATCTCTTGGTTTAAATTCTACTTCCAACATTGAGGTTGGATATTCTTCCTTTATTTATATCAAGGGAAAGGGTAACATACAGCTTGATGGTCACCACATCAATGATGCACTATATGTTCTAGACATCACCACCAATTTGCTTTTAGTTTAATAGATTTGCCATTCTAGTTAGGGTAAGACAATTAATTTCACACCATAAGTTACTGAATTTCAAGCTTTGTTAGAGCCTTACACCCTGATTGCATAGGGTGTTGTTGATCATAATTATCAAGTCTATTAATTTTAGGGTTTTGATGATACTCTTTTAGGGATGTGTTTGGTTTCTCATGTATATTTTGAGAGTATGATTTGGCATGAGAGATTTAGACATCTTAATTATAGATACTTGAAGGATTTGAACACTCATAGTATGGTAGATGGTCTTTCTATAGTTTCATGTCTTGATGGAGTTTGCCCTAGTTGTGCATTAGGAAAACAACACCAAGATCCATATCCTAAGGGTATGTCCAAGAGATATTATTCACCTCTTGAGTTTGTACATAGTGATTTGATATTATTTCCTACTCATTATTTCAATGAAGCTAAGTATGTGCTTACCTTTATTGATAATTTATCTAGGCGTACTTTAGTTTATTTTCTCAAGTAAAAGAGTGATGTATTTTCTCACTTCAAATTATTTAAGTCTTTTGTCAATAAATAATATTCTAGTTGCATCAAGAATCTTCATATAGATAATGGGAAGGAGTAATTCAATCGAGATTTATCTAATTTTTTGGCATCTCATGGTATTATTCACCAGCATTCTATTTCACACATTCCACAAAAAAATTACTTAGCAAAATGGAAAAACTAAATTTTAAAGGAGATGGCTAATTTCATGATGCATTCATGGTGTTTACCTCCTATCTATTAGGTAGAGGTAGTTAATTATGTGAATTACATTCAAAATCACACACCACATAGAGCACTTGAACATTTGACTCTAGAGGCTTGGTCTAGTACTAAACATGATGTCTTATTTTTCTAAATCTTTAGGAGTCATGCTTGGGTGTTTTTATCAAAGAAGAAAATGAAAGCATTGGATAAGAAGAGCAAACCCTTGATATTTGTAGGGTACTATGAGGACATGATATTTTATCATATTTTGGATCATGGAATCATGATGTTCATTTTTGAACACATGTATAATTTTATGAGAACTTCACATATCATTATTCTGCATCTTCTTCTATGCATTATTCTTCTTCTTTTGTTGATTCCTCACCTCCTTTTGAGGATTCATTCTTTAAGGATACAGTTTAGGAGGCCCCTTAGGAGGTTATATATGTTGAGAGTCCTATTACCATTGATGTTTCCACTATGACATTATGTGATCATACTACAATTTCTAAGGTAACACCTTTCATACAGGATCTTCCACCCACTCAATATCATCATACATATTCTATAGGTACTCAAATTTTGTGTCAAGAATTCTATGGGGATCCATAGTATTTTTCATTGGCTCATGGGATATAAGAGTGGGATGATGTGATGATAAATTAGTATTATTAGTTGATGAAGAATCATACTTGGAATTTGGTATCTCTTCCTAAGGGAAGAAAGTTGGTTAGGTGAAAGTGGGCATACCACACCCAGTATGCATCTAAAGGGTCCATTGATAAGTATAAGTCATGTATTATTTAAAATGGGTTATTATATGTCCAATATATTAATTAATCTAAGACTTTTATTCCCATTACTAATATGGATTCTATTTGCTTTGTACTTTCTCATACTACATCATAGGGTTGTCCAATGTAGCATATGGACATTAAGAGTGCCTTATTGCATGGATATTTATAGGATGCAATCTCTATGGAGAAGCTTGATAGGTTTCTTCATGATTATTATCTTTTTCATTGACTCAATAGGTCTCTTATGGTCTCAAACATGCCCTTTGAGCTTGGTATGAGAAGATGAATTATTTTCTTCTCTCTACTAGTTTTTTTCACTTTCACTTTGATCCCATAATGTTTATCTAATATATTGGGGAGGAAATCATTATATTAGTCTTGTATATTAGTGATCAAATTATCATAAGAAACTCATCTTCTCAAATTTAGGCTATTCAATAGGTACTTTTAGTTCAGTTTGATATGATATATCTTGGTCTTTTTCACTTCTTCCTTGGTTTACAAATTTTAAAGTTAGATTCAAGGATTAATTTGAGTCAGTAGAAGTACACCCTTAATCTTATTTAGAATTTTAGCATGGTTTATTACATGCCAATTCATTCTCATTTTTAATCTAGAGTCACTCTCACTTTTACTTACAATACTCCACTTTGACTTACACTACTCCACTTTGTGATCTTACATTATACAAGAAAATGGTTAGGAGTCTTATGTATTTGACCCATACTCACTTCAACATTCATTTGCAATTGGGATTGTATTTAGGTTTTAACATGCCCATCATGATAATCATTAGCAGAATGCCAAGAGGATTTTATGATATTTTTAAGGCACTACCCATTTTGGATTTCACTATACCAAGTGTTTTACTCAATTGGTTTGGTACACTGATTCAGATTGGGCAATTTCTCTTGATGACATATATTCCACTTTTAGATAAATATTTTTTCTTGGTTCTTCACCTATTACTTAGGTGTGTAAGAATTAATATGATATTGTACTTTCATCTATAGAGGATAAGTATAGGACAATAGGTACGATGAGTTAGTAGGTTCTTTGGCTTCATCAACTATTGATAGAGTTTAGATTCAAATAGGATTCACCTATTGTGTTTTGGTGTGATAACCAGAGTAAAATTCACATATCTTGTAACTCAATTAAAGAACCATCAGACCAAGCACATTGAGGTACATATGTACTTAATTTGTCAACCCATTCAAGATAGAGTTCTTAGCTTGGAGTACACATTGACTCATTAGTAAGTTACATATATCTTCATGAAGATTTTTGCATCACCTTGCTTCTTTGAGTTATGTGGCATGGTAAAGGTTATAGAAGTTGTCCTTTGGGGGTGTTAATGAGGACATCTTCCTTCTTATTCATGGATATGTATTGTACATGCATACCTTATCATGCTTAATTTCTAGGACTCATACTATGGATGTGCCACTATAAATGTTTTTGGCTATTTTTATCCCATAGCTTCACTTGAATCAGGTTGTTAGATTATGTATTTATCATGTTTTCTATGATATATCTTGGTATTTCATATTTTTCTTAGTTTTTATTATGTGAGGAGTTATCCCACATTGCTTAGTTAGACTAGTTTTTAGTTTTTCCTTGCCTGTTTATACAAGGGATTTTTATTATACCAACATGCTTTTCAAAATAATATATGATTTGCCTACTTGATTGCATATCATATTTACAATTTCCTTGTGTGATATTCTTATTGTTAATGCTTTAGATTCATGGGTTTATGGAATGTTTTCTCATTCCTAATAGTACTCTAACTATTTTGTATTTGCATAACTTTAGAAGAATTACTCTATATTGTGATGAAAACATACTATCTTTTAGTGGAATCACCATGTGACTCACTATTTTATATGTTTTTCAAAGAATTAATAGATCACCATGTATTTTGGTGGAAATTCCCTATTTATGATAGATTTAATTTGGTTCTCATTTGTGTATGTTCTTTACTTAGTATGGTGATCTTTATTAAACTAATAACCCCTTTTCACATGTTTCACCTTTCTAAGACTAAAAATCAAACCAAAAAGTACTCAAATTTCATTTTAGGTTTAAAAATTGATCACATATTTAGATTTGGGCTTAAAAATTATTATTTTTTCTTTCATTTTTTTCTATGTGTGTGTGTGTGTGTGTGTGTTTGTGATTTGTCACCACATATACTTTTCACTCACATCATAAGGTGGCCTAAATCAATTGTTTCAATCCTTAGGTAAACACTACATATACTCTTCCCTCACATTGCAAGATGATATTAGGAATTAAAAATAATGGGAATCTATTTTATTTTGGTTGTGTGACTTGGAGAGTGATCCCCAAGCATAAATATTCATAATTCAGTTACTAGAATTTTATCCTTGAACATAAGGAACAACCCCATGTCATAGCAAGGTATAAAAATTTAGGGAGGAGTTATCACTATTTGTCAATTAGTGTCATGTTTTAAGTGCACCTTCAAGTGAGGGGATTTCATTCTCTAATGCTTAGACCCAAAAAAACATACCTTGATGTTTGATTTTTTGGCACCACTCCACTAAAATCCTAAATATGGAATGAGTGCAAAGGGAATAAACCATCTTATGTTGGATCTGGGGCTCATGTATAGAGAGGTATATTGAAGACACCACTATATTATCTTGTTCAACCTAGTTTAAGACCTATTATCCTTAAACAATGAGTAGTATAAGAGAAACAAATCTCACCCAAGATACTCACAACATATATCTATGGATTTAGGGTTGGGAGACCAATATAGTCACCATTTTGAGAGTATATATGGGATATTAATTGTGTTTCACACATTTTTACACTATCATATGGATTGTGACTTGTGTTTTCTTTTATCTGTGATGTTGAAACCCATATTATTTTAAAAAATCATACATTAAACTCAAATACAATCATCAACCAAATATATAACCCAACTATAAATCCAAATTCGAAATTAATGTAATTCAAATATGAGAAACATATAATTCAATATCAAACATGTCATGTTAATCCAAATCCAATCTTGATCTAAAATCAAAGCAAAATGAGTTAATATAAAATCTAACTTTGATCTAAAACCAACCAAACAAATCAACCAAATTTGATCAAAGTCAAGATTAATTCAAATCTAAAATTCAAACAAAATAAGTTAATATCCTAAAATAAAATTAAAAATTCATTATCCATGGCACATTACACTAGATGTGGATAAATATATAATTTTACCTTTGATGAGGACTTAGGTAAAAATATATTTTTCTTTGATAAAAAATAAGAAGTTCATGCTCATGATCATGATGACAATGATTCTTATTAGAGTGAATATGAAATTGATGCCCCCAACCATAAGTGTGATATCGATAAGCAACAGTAAAACCCACTATTATATGAAATTGATCCAACCAACATGGATCTAATAAGGGTCCAATTTTAATAACACCTCTTTAGGAAAACATCATTTACAACTATTAGAAATAGGTTCCAATTTCCCTACTAGTTATGACCCAAAGAAATTACAATACCTTATGTAAATATAAGAAGAGGGAATCCTAGATCAATATCAAGATAGGGATAATTATAATCATCCTTCAAATCAAGATCAAGACAATGCTAAGAACTCATATCCAAATCTTGAATCCATAAGAAAAGGGAAATCGACTCATGTATAGCCACCCCTCAAGATACAAATCAATTTGTGATTGAATAAATATAGAATATAAGCTAGTTAATGGATAATTTAGCCTCCACCCTAAATAATTCATAATAAAATAATCCAGACCCATCCAACTAACAAAAATAAGTCCCTACCAATTCTAATCTAGGTGCTAAAAATTATAACCTAACAATCCTAAATCTAGAAATAGGGTGTATATACCTCCTAAAATAATTACATTATAAATCATTCACCAATCCACCAGTCAAACATCAAACACATAGTAAACATACATCCACACATCAACATACATCAAACCCACCTTAAGTCATTCTAACTCGTCAAGAGTGGCAAGAGATGGAATATGCTCTTCTAGGACTATAGACATGGAAACAAAATAAGAAATTCAATTTTGAAGAGTTATGTCCATATCTATTTGATAAAATCATTATGAAAATACATTTTCCATGGGACTTTGAGGCACTTAAAATTTATAAGTACAAAGGGAAAGGGGACCCATGAGACCATGTCAAGACTTATTTATGGATTGATAAAAAGTTTCATATAATGGCATCCTTATAATAATTTTTTTCCCTCCAAGATTGAGTATCCAAGCCCTAGAATAGTTTCTCCATTTTAATAAAGGGTTTGTCAATACGTTAGTTGACTTATTTAGATAATTCCTAAGGTAATTTCTATACAACATGGAGCATGAGATTACAATGATGGATATTTACAACTCTAACATCAAAAAAAAATTATCATCCTTTTTACAGTGATGGATAATCTTAGCTAATGTATTTCTTCATTCAATGCCTAAAAAATAATTATCAAACTTCTTGGTGGCAAATCTTAATCAGGAAATGAGTTACCATGTGTAGTTATAATATGCCACCACATTTGATGAAATCATTCAAAAATGAATAAAAATAGAAAGGGTCTTCATTAATAAGGGTCTGATAAAGATATTTTCTAAAGACCCTCCAAATTAACCTCAAGATAATTCTAAATAACAAACATAGAAACCTAAGGTGTTAAAAGATAATAAAAATGTAGTGGGCAATGGAGTTACTGAGTACAAACACATACAAAATGTTTAACTTAAGCATTTTAAAAACATACAATCCTCTCTAGTAAATAATATTTAATGAGCACCATCTAAGCAACAACATCAATGAAGGATGTTCACTCCACTTTGTGAGCCCTTAGAAGTTGTTTTCCAAAATATTGTGGCCAAAAACATGGTCATATATCCTTAAATAATTTTTTTTGAATAGGCTCAACCCAAATCAACATGGGATAAAGAGAATGAGTATTTTGAATACTACAAGATCAAAGGACATGATGTATAAATGTGAATGGAGCTTAAAAATTACGTACATGATATACTAGATCATGGGGAAATTGAGTTAAATAATAATGCATCATCATATAAAAATAAGAACATGTGAATATTAAAGGACACATTCTTAAAACATGATCATTGTTGGAGATTTTTAAATGATGTCATGGTGATATCATGTAGGTGTATAGATGAGTGGATTAAGTTCCATGATATTCTAAGTGATAATGAAAAAGTTTTCAATGTGCTTGTTATAGTATGCTTGAAGGAGGCTTGGTTGATCTTCAATTTTGGCATGGTTAGAGATGTTGAAGGATGAGTATGGTGATTTGAGCATGTGAAAGGAGTCCTATAAGAGGTTATATATGATTTAGATATCTTGTGTACATAATTGTAATTCACCTAGTTCATCATTTTTCTCATCTATACATTTTGGGTCTAATGGCAAAAAATCTAAGTAGGTAGTTTGATGACATTATATTTCTAGGTATAGATGAATGAGGGTGAGTTAGTCATATGATTGTGATCAATTTAGGCCATAGTTTTAATTTAAAAGGTCTAAAGACTAGTAATGAAGTGATAAAAAATATATGTGAGTGAAAATTTGGGCTCTCAGGCATTTTGGTAGTATTTTCCCATACTTAGCCAAATTTGCAATGTGGCAAGAAAAGCTGAATAGGCGTTTTGATGATGGCATATCTCACACATGTGGATGTTTCAAGAGAAATTGATAATATGGGTTTGTTTAATTTTGTTCCTAGTTTATTTATGCTAACTTTTAGGTCAATTTTTTAAGTGTGATAAAAGTTATGCATGTGCAAAGTTGGTCTTTCCAAGTAGTTCTTGACATAGTTGGTTCTATGAATAAATGGATTTGATAGAGCATTTTAATGTCATTATATCTCACACATGTGAGGGTTACAAGATAAAATTATAATATGGTTAGATTATAATATGTGAGGAGATAATATGGTCCAATTTTTATATATTTAACTTGAGCAAAGCAAAATATATGGAAGCGCAAAGCTGGCCTTCCAAGTAGATAACAATGGTCCCCATACTTAGTCTATTTTGCACGATGTTAAAGATCATGACAAAATGAATATATAATGGATAATTATTGATCATAAAGTGAAGATATATGGTGCACAAAAATTTAAATATTTCAAAGTATTCATTGGTTAACAAAGATAAATATTGAGCTTCTTCTAATATCTAATGGTGCTCAAGCAATTGTACAATTTTGATCTAACAGTGCATGTTGAGAGAGATGGTAATAAGTAAATGATGTTTAATATTATAAGTGATAAAAATGAAAATGAGGGTGATAATTTTCATGATCATGGGGGTTTTGATTAATATAAAATTATGAGTTATATTAGATAAAGACTTGATTGATCTACAAAGGTCAACTGTGTGCATTGAGTCAATATTGTAAGAGTGCATGAGATGAGGTCAACATATTCAAGGTTTAACATCTGGCATTGGTGAACTATGTGTTAAAGGTATAAATTTATATAGTAATACTAATGGTGTATTTTTAATCTAAGCATCAAGGACTCAATATGATAGCATGGTGTTCGAGGTTTAACTGTGACCATTTAAATTCAAATATTTGAATTTAACAAAGGAAAAACCAATATATGGTTTTTATGCTATAAATTTTGATATATGAAAAATTTAAACAAGGTGTAAAAATAAAATATGTATATGACTCCAAGACACATATATAAATATATATTTGAATATCTAAAAGTATGTATAGTCAAATTTATGAATGTCAAAAGTTGACTATGTGTTCCACTATGTTTTACAAGTGACCTGAGAAGGGTAATTGAGTTCATTCTAATGTTATTTATAATGTTTAAAATATTTTTTAAATTTTTATACTACATGAGGACCATTTTTGTGAATTATTAAGGTTTGAAAAATCATATCCAATATAAACAAAGGTTTACAAGTTGACTGCGTATTCGTTCATGGTGATTGTGTGCACATAATGTTGTTTGAGAAAATTATGCTAAAGTAGAAGAGTGTTTTGGTGATTGTGATCATTTTAGGAAGTCAAATGGGTCATTTAGAATGGGTACATGAATTTTAAAGTGGTCTTATATTATTAATTTTCTTATAGAAGTGTCAAAGAGCTGATTGGGTCTCCATACAACCTAAAAGTGACTTAGGCCTATTTGAAAGTAGATCATGCTTAAGTGTGACCCATGTGAGATGCCTTAAGGGTGAAGGAATGTATTATAGATAACAAGGAAATATTTTGGACTTGATAATTCATGAATTATCTGTATATAGTGAAACCAAATGTGTTGGTTTCTAGACTTGTTAGTGAGACTAGTACAAGGTATATTTGAGAGTTGTGGAGCAAAGGAGAGGTAGAGTGAGTAGTTGATAAATTGATGAGTAGAGCAGATTGATGACTATGTGTATGAATTTTATCTCATATTTATGATGTCAAAAAAATAATCTTATATTTTAAGGATATGTGAAGAGGTCTGAGTGTGCATATGAGGATACTTTAAGTGAAGGAGAGAGATTATGTCATGCCTATGTGAGAGGTATGTATGAGATAGAGAAAGATTTCTGCAGGGGTTAGATAAATAGATATACATCATAAATTGTTTCAAACATTAGTTTTAAGGTGGATATGTTCACTTCAAAGGAGGTTCTAAAGGACTTGATCTTCTTTAGGGACAATTGCTCCTTGTGAAATAGGTGTTTCACTAAAGGCCTTCGGTTAGGAGGATATGATAAAGGTTTGTTAGTCTAAAGGAGTTTACCAGTTTATTGTTTGTAATTTATTATAGGACAAGTATTCCATGTGTTTAAGCTTAAAAGTGAGTTTTATTCCACATTAGGGTTTATCACAGGAATTATGTGTTATATGTTTGATCTTTTGTATGCATTGAATGAATGAGCTCTCTTGTTAATTTTTATTAAACAAGTTGATAAAATTGTTTAAATAGTTTGAAAGAATTGGAATTAAAATTTTAATATTTGGGCTCAATAATTCACCCCACTCTCAATTATTTTACCTCTAACAATTGGTATCAGAGTAGGTCCTTTGGTAAAGGCTTAACAACTTGAAGGTGATCCAAGGTACAATATGGGTAGTCATCAAGGAGGTTTCTCTACTAAGAAAGAACTAATGTTTAATGGATCCAATTCTAAATTTCAGAGTGCTTGGATGAGGACATATATTATGTCCCTAGGGTTTGATGTATGGTAATCTATTGTGGATGGTTATGTTGCTTCTACTACTCCTATATTTAGTGCTACATATAAGAAGTTATTTGAGAATAATTCCAAGATAATGAATGTTATCACTTGTGGTCTTTCAGAGATTGAATACACCAAGGTAATCCATTGTAAATATGATAAAGAGATATGGGACAAAATGTAGATCATTTATGAAGGAGATTCAAAGGTCAAGCTTGTTAAGTTTTAGATTCACATAATGTAATTTGAAATTCTCAAGATGAACAAAGAATATTATGTGGCATCCTTTTTGTAGAGAGTTTATGAGATTGTGAACATTATCATAGGTCTTAGAGAGAACCTTGAAGAGTCTACTATAGTTCAAAAGGTATTAAGGTCTCTATCCTTCAAGTTTGATCCAAAATTATCAGCTATACAAGAAATTCATGATCTTACTTAGTTAAAGATAGATCAATCACATGAAACTTTTACTACCTATGAGATGAGATAGAATGGTGATATACCGCCAAAGAAGGAAGAAAAATTTAAGATAGAGATGAAATCAAAGAAGAATTTTTAAGTTAAGACAAAGAGGATGACATTTTTGATATAGATGAGGATGAACTAATTGCTTTGATTTTAAGTCAATTAAGAACAAGTTCGGGAAAGTATAAAGGTAAATGACCCCTCAAATGCTTCAATTGTAATAAATGCCCTCATAAGTATAATAATAATGATTATTAATAGCATGATATAGGTCAAGATGATGGCAAGAGATCATTCAAGTCTGATAAAAGCAAAAAGGTATTCAAAAGGCTTGACAACAATAAGTAATTTAAGGATAAGAAGAGTCTCTACACTAGATAATATTGTATCTCATTAGATGAGAGTGAATTTAGTGACTTATATATCATGAATATGTTTCTCCTATTGAATATAAACATCTATTAATGGCTAAGGAAGGTAGTTTCTCACATTAAAAGGAGTCTACTTAGAGTGATTCAGATGATGATGAAGATGAGGTGGACTATGATATTAAACTGATGAATGCCCTTGAAGAATTGAATATTGAGAAGAAAATTAACAATAAGATGAAGTCAAAAATCAAGGAATATGATGAATAATTCAATGTGTTTGAGGCAAGATTGGTTGAATACTCTAGAGAGCATGAAGGTGTTGTCACATTTTTTAATTCTAAGTTGGAGTCAATGTCTACAAGTCTAAGAGCTAAAGAATAAGAATTATCAAGGTATGATTATAAGATTGTGTATTTAAAAGATGAGTTAGATCATTATGTAAGCAATGTAAAATCATTTCTCAATTTTGATAAAAGCTCTAATGATCTAGATGATCTCCTAAAGAGTCAAAAGTTAGCTAGTGATAAATCAAGATTGGGTTTTAATGAAGATCCCAAATTTGCTTATCATGTTAACATGAAAATTAATGAGAGAAAGGTGGATCAACCTTTGAAGACAAATCATTAGATAAGGAATGAAGGTGCTATCATAATGAAGACAAATTAAATCAGACAACCAAATGCCATGAGGTATGCAAATTTCAATGGTTACTACTATAATTGTAATCAATTTGGGTATAGAGATAGAGAATGTAGAAGACATATTAAAAATGTGTTTTCATGGGATTATGATGGGGTAAATTATTCAAAAGGAGTGAGTAAGGTTAAGTTCTTCAACTATATTAATTAAGGACACTTTGCTAAGCATTATCTAAATAAGGAAAGGCAAGGTAAGTCTTCTTCAAGAAGAGTAGTCTATTTCAGTTGTCATGACATTGGGCACATTGATAGTTATTTTCCAAATAAGGTAAGATAAGCTAAGTTTACATCAAAGAGTATGGTTTTCTACAACTATGAATAGAGAGGTCACATTACTAGATTCTACAAGTAATTTCCATTAAGCTAGAATAGATTCAATTAGGATCCTAGAGTGCAAGGAAGAGGGCAAGTTAACTCATGGAAATCAAAGGTGGTAAGTATGAGTAATGATGGATCTTCTAGTCCAAGTAATCTATTTTCTATGGTGGGAAATGATATAAAATAAGAAAAGTGACAAATGATTTCACTATCTGCTCATGTTGAGAATGAAGAGACCAAACTCAAAGAGAAGACCAAGGTACTGGTTGAGGCTAGTTCTAAGATGTGTATAGATCCAAGTGAACATCTAGCTATTTAATAGAATTTATCATGAAAATAACATCAATTATATGTGCCTAGTGATGAGGTTTCAAGCAAAAAGGTTGATTCTTCAAATGAAAAGGTATGTCAAGATTCCATAGTTGCTCCATGTGTTGTCAATTATATATTAGAAGAGAATGAGAGTAATATAAAAAAGGAACCAATTGTCATAGTTCAGACTAATAAGAAGAAAAAAGAGAGCAATAATTCTTATATCTATAAAATGTTTCCATTGGTTATTGAGGATACGTGGGCCACTCTTAGCTTCACTTTATTTTAGAGCATTATGGTGCAAATGATGTTTCTATCTATGATTCTTAAGAGACTCATTTAAGTAGAGAAGCAAGTGTTGATATGGTGTTATTTAGATGTACCTATAAGGCTAGAGATAAGTGTTTTTAATTAGAGTAGGTATAAGAGATACTATGGTGATGTCAGAGTGATGTCATCACTATATATGGTTAGTTTGTAGGGTTAGATTGAAGGTTTTTATTGATGCCACTAAGTGTATCATAGGTTCTCTTAGTTTTTAAAGAACACTTCTCATTTTAGAACTCAAATAATTAAGAGCACGAGTAGAAAGATGTGGTAATCTTATTACCTATGATGAAATAGAGGAAAAACAAGTAAACTATTCCATAATATTTATAAAACTTGGTTGTTGGGAGCCACCTTGGTCTTCTTAAAAATAATATAGTAATCTATACTGATATCAGTGAATTATGATCAAATTATAATCTAAGACTATTCTTAAATGAATATTTATAAGCGAAGATATGCTAAAGTTATTTGGTTAAAAAAGGAGAAAAAGTGAAGGGTAGGGTAGAAAGAAAATATGTTACTAATCTCTACCTTAAACATCATGACAAAGTTTAAATTCCATCTAAACATACATTTAACCAATGTATACCATGAAATAGAATACACCCAAATCTTACCACACACTAGGAAAGTATCAAAGGATATTATGAATAAATATAAGTAAGAACTAGCTTTACTTTAAATATTTACTACTGTATTCAAATATCATATGCACATCTTTATGTAGAGCAAATAAAATGAAATAAACCCAAGAACATTCAACTAATATTTTTTTTTCACAAATTAGCAACCCTTTATTAAAGATGCACATCCAAAATTATTAAAAAAAATTCAAATTTGAGATCCAGAATAGGCAATTGAGAGAGAAGCTAAATAATAATTCACACAAGCAAGATGAGACAATATTCTCAAAATTCTCTACTTGTATTAATTGGTTCAAAGTTTGGACTAGTTTTTGTAGCTCAAAAAATCCCTCCATTTTACAAATGACAATGCTCCTTTTATAGACTTTAAGGAAGGATGTCAGTCAATTGTATCACTTAAAAGTATACAAAATGTAAATAAAAACTACCCTTTCTAAATTTTTTCTAAAATATACTAGACTTTCTAAAATAAAATGACCTTTTAAAATAGACTAACCTTTGGGTAATGTGCATACAAACAACAATTTCTTTACAAAAGAATATTACATTTTCAAAATTTAAAATATTCCCATAAGAGAATATTCTTAACTACTTGGTGGACCATATGCTGATGAGGACCCTTGGTTCTATTGAAGTAAAATCCTCATTGCCCTTTGATATTGTTCATAAACTGAATTCAAATTGATAGCTAGCTCAAGGAGCATCTCATCCTCTTGCTCAGCTAGGTCATCAAGATCTTTGTCATTTCTCTCTAAAGCTTCTTTAATGCTCCTCACCTCTACTATGTTTTCTTTTATATTTAGGATCATATCCATGATCCTATAATTGTCACCTCTAGACCTACCTTGGCTCTTTCTCCTCACCTCCTACATGACCAAAGTGGTCTTGTGTTTGAACTCACTATCTATAATTGTGGCTATGGAAGTGAGATTTTTAGGCTTTGAAATCATGGTCCCGAAGAGTCATTCAACTCTATCCAACATCTCTTTATCATCTTTGACAAGTCTCTATAAGAAATTGGACCATATGATCAAACTATTTATTTTATCAATAATCAACTCTAGGATGGTGTTGAGATGAGCAATGTTGATGGTCTTGAAACTAGGAATTTTATCCCCTATCAAGATGCTAATTAAATCCTTTATCTTGTCCTTAGAACTCTAGCATTGGGTGATTAATCCCTTGGCTACTATATCTTGTTGGTTTAGTGCACTCTATCTTAGGCTTATTGAATTTAGATATTCAAACATTTCATGACATGATCATTCACACATTGCAATCATTACACTAGGAATAGACAAAACAACTTGTTTCTCCATATTCTCCTTCTACCTCTATAGGTTCTCTATTTGCTATTTCATGCCCTTGATACTAGTTTGTAGCTGGGAACTTTGAGCTTGGCTAACCTCAAGTATGTACTCTTCAAAAATAGGGTGTTTACCTAGTCTTTGGCCTCCAACTAGAGTCAATCCAACAAATGGCCCCACCTTTTGAAAAGTAAACTCTTCTCCACCCACCATAACTTTCTTTTTTGTAACTCTTTCCAATCAAAAAATGGTTGGGTCAAATTAGATATTTAGTAAAGAGTGTGTTATTATTGGAGGTTCTGGGGATTACATTTGGGTGCTACCTAAAGATCCAAGAGTAGCCACTTATATTTTTTTCTCTTCATTCTATAGCTCTACAATCCATGGTTTGAGCTCCTCATGAACATAGGTGTTAAAAAACTTTGTGATTTCCTACTGATGGTGCAAAATTAGGATCTTTTATAGCTTTCCATATATGAACCATTTATGAATGGTTGGTTCATGATTAGGTTTCTCATCATTGAAAAAATTAACCTCACTTGAAGGGTGAGTGAGGGTTAATTTGGATCTCTTATTTCCTACAAGACTAAGGCTATCTCAACCCTTCTATTTTGTGGGGGAACCAATAGAACTAAGTCAAAATTTATCTCCTTCCCTTTTCCTTTCTTACTTCCTCAACTTGGGGTTGAGGTTCTTCTTCCTATGTTTTGTCCTCATCTAACCCATAAGAAATCAATAGTTCCTTCAAGGCATCCTCTAATTTTTCCTCAAGATCAAACAAAATCATGTCAATGTATTCAATTAGAGACTCTAGATTTCTAGGGTGGACATAAGATGATTCCCCTTGACCAAGTCTTTCTTCAAGTATATCTTTTTATAACCCTTGTGTAGCTTGTTCTTCTAGTTATTCTAGAGGAATCCTAGAAGATGGTCTTGGTATAAAATGGTACCACAAAGGATTCATCTTCCATATTTCACTAGTTGGCTTCTCATCTCTCATCAATCTAGCCTTGATCTTGATATTATGCTTCTTTAATCTAGCCAATAATTTTCTGTGAATGAAGATTCTTGAATGTACATTATAGCATGGATATCAAGCTAATGTTCATATTTCATGTTAATCTATTTGGCATTAAAATTCTTCACAACATTATCCTAGGGGTCCCACTATCTTAATTCATCAAGCTATAAATTGAATGAATCTCTCCGTCTAGAGATGGTGTATACATTTTCCCAATTATTCAACATAGTTCTACTAATAGTCAAAAGGAAAGGATGGAGTATCCCTTTCCTTTTAATTTTTCATAAACCATCAATACTATGGAAAAATTAGATTTCTATCTCTTGTTCAACTAGCTTGGTGGGTACATACACTAGTAGTTTAAGTGGTTGGCATAAGGTTCCTTATTTTTTTATTATAGTGCAGTCAATATATAACCAAATGTCCCTAATAATTTATGCATACTTTTGATTAAGGGACTTACCCTAATCATAGATATCCCTATAATATATTCTACTAAATTTGGGTATACAAAGTCACAAATGAATTGTATGTGGTCCCTATACTTGAATATATGTAGTTTGGAATAGTAATGGGAGACTATTTGCCTTCCATCAGGTGACCAATTTTTGATTTTAGGGATTTGGGTAGTGGTGAATAGGGAATATAAAAGATAAGACATCATAAATAAGTGATTACTAGTCTTATTATTTAAGATAGAGAATTGTTACTTTAGGCAAATACTGATCATCTCACCTAATGGGGGAGTAAGTCCCTTTTCAACCATGAAATATATATAAGGGACCCAAATTTTGTGTACATAAGTGGTGGAGGGGGCCCTAGATAGTCTATTGAGAAAATTCATAATCATTCTAATTCCTAACTTGAATTGGGAAATTAGGAGCTTTCCAATGGGGTCAAAAACTACATGGGTTCCTAAATACAACCATGGGGCAAGGGTGGTTTTTAGGTCATTTTGGCTGGGCCTTTACTTAATTGTGGGAAAATATACTTGAGGCATGGGAAGTTTGTGGTAACTTTAAAAAGAAATGGGGGAAATGTAATTAACCTTTTAAAAACTATGTTCATGCACTATCATATCTTGGTCAATTCTACAATCCTTAAAGATAGGTGCAATAACATCAATACAATGAAGTACCTTTGGCTTTATCACTACATGGTGAAGACCTATCATCTAGATGGTGACCATGTCATAGTATCTCTAGTGGGTTGTGACATTCTTTTCATTTTCTTTGGTGATTGCTTACAACTTTTTAATATCCTAGAAAAGTTTAGACCAACTATTATCCCTAATGTTCAATTCTACAACATTAAGTTCTGTGTCTTTGAAGACTCTTCCTTCTATGTCTAAAGTCAAATATAGCTCTATGTCCTTCTTATTTTGTTGTTTTCATGCTACCATGATTATGAGCTTACAAATTACTCACTGGTGGTTTGTAATACCCTTTGGGCTAATTTTCACTTGTTTAGATGGTAATTGGATTCTTTTTAGTTTGATTATGGTCAAATTAGGATCAAATTAGGGCTGATATAGATGTTAGGGATTTTACATGTATTTTAAAGATTTAATGGTGATGGTTTTTTGAACTCAAGATATTTTATGCCTTAGAATTTATTAAGACTTTTCCATTTATACCTTTGCTTTTTTGTGCCCACAAATTATTTGGTTTTGGCCTTTTCTTCTTAGGTGGCATCTATGTGGTAGCTCTATGGCATCCAATTAGCCTTTTGTGGCATATTTTTAAAAAATGCTCTAAAACTTGACCATTGTCTTTTAAAATTTGTTTATGATTTCACCCCATTAGATCAATCTATATGGATCAACATGGATCATTGATCTTGATCTTGCTAGTTACAGACCATTATTTATTCTTTGTATTAGGCCTTATAGTTGTGCCGCTTGGAAGTCTCGTGGGCCTGCTAAGATTTACATCTTTGTCAACCCCATGGTTAGCATGCATGTGTCATGTGGTAGTCTTGTGGGCATTTGGGGCTTCTATTGAATAGTCCAAAGTGATCTCACTTTGTTTGATCATCTTTCCCTAATTAGATGTGAGCCATCAATCCTAAAAAGGTACACAAACTTTAAGTTAGCATGGGACCATGTAAATATCTTAGGTTAAATACTTTAGTTAAAAGTTTTTTTTCATGTTAATGAACATGAAATAGACCTTAGGTTAAATTATTTAAGCTAAGATTAGAATAAAATAAAAGGGACCCCATTTAACGATAGAAGATATAACCACAAGTATTTTAACCTAAGGTTCTATTTATTAATGAATATAATCAGATCCTTAGGATAGAGGCTTAGGTTAAGTCTATAGTTACAAACATTTAGACCATGATAAATGACATAAGTATAAAAGTGGCGGGGGGGGGTGGTTCTTAAGACATAAATGGACCAAGCCTAGGGTTATTATGTTAAGGTTGTGTTGAAAAAAATGATTGAATCTTAGGATAAGAATTTAGGTTAAGTTCATGGTGTTCGAAATTGATCTTATGCAAATCTTAAACCTAGTTAGAAAGGTCCTTAAGTCAAAGCATGGTATTCAATAAATCTAAGGTGAAAGATTGATTTTAACATTAAAGTGAATGATTATTTTCCAAATGAGACCTCATTGATCCCATAAAGGTACATAATAAGTTAATTTATCTAAGTGGGATTGGTTCATGAGCTTGAAATTTCATGGTTTTATAGACATCAATGACAACCTCGTAGATATCAATGATGTTCATTTGAACATAAAAATTAAGCTTTATCAATATATCATCAGGGATTAAATTTAATGGCCTCATGGATGTTAATGATGTCCTCGTGGATCTAAAGTGGTAGGCACAAGAATGCCAAAATTAAGTCCCATGGAACACAATAGTCCCTATGGAAATTTTAATGCATTACACATCATTCGATCAAATTCATCTGAGAAAGCATGAACTATTGATCATGATCCAAGTTGTTGGTTGTGATTGGTTCTTGCAATCATAAATAGATTAAGTAAGCTAAGGACCTTATAAAATTTAGACCAAGATTATATACTAATGTTTTTTGTTCATTAATAAATATGAATAGGACTTAAGATTAAAGTCTATAAGCTAAGATGCAACATAATAAATCATGGACCCTTAAAATAATTAAAAGGACTTAACATAAGCCTTTTAATTATTTTAAGGGTCCATGATTTATTATGTTGCATCTTAGCTTATATACTTTAATCCTAAGTCCTATTCATATTTATTAATGAAAACAAAACATTAGTATATAATCTTGGTCTAAATTTAATAAGGTCCTTAACTTACTTAATCTATATGTGACTGCAAGAACCAATCATAACCAACAACTTGGCTCATGATCAATAGTTCATACTTTCTCAGATGAATTTGATCGAATGATGTGTAATGGGTTAAAATTTCCACAGGGCCAATTGTGTTCCATGGGACTTAATTTTGACATTCCCATGTCTGTCACTTTACATCCATGAGGCCATCATTGACATCCATGAGGCCATTAAATTTAAGCCCTACTGATATATTGATAAAGCTTAATTTTTATGTTTAGATGAACATAATTAATGTCTACAAGGTTGTCATTGATGTCTATAAATATACTAATGTTTTGTTTTCATTAATAAATATGAATAGGACTTATGATTAAATTCTATAATGTAAGATGCAACATTATAAATCATGGACCCTTAAAATAATTAAAAGGACTTAACATAAGCCTTTTAGCATAAGGTTTCATTATATTGATAACAATAATGCAACTTTAGGGTAAGACTTAGGTTAAGTTTATGTCATAATAAAAGGGGTCCCAAATAATCTCACATCATCTGATCTTCGACATCTATTTAACAATGGGCCATTGATCATGATCTAAATGATGAAGCATGATTGGTCCTATGCTTTAAAGTTTTGGACTCATTAGGTCTATCTTGCACCATTTGATCTTTTCTGCTTGAATGTACACGGGTCATAGATCCTATAAATAAGCACATGACTTAAGCTAGGGATTCAAGGCCAATAAGACTTAAGATAAAGTCTTAAGACTAAGGTCTCATTCATGTTAATAAACATGAATAGGGCCATATAACCAAGACATTAGCCTAAGCTTATGCAAATAAAGTTAGACTAATCTAGGAACTTAATAAATAAAGACCTTACAATATTAATTTTAGACCATGTCAAAATAAAAAGGGGATGAAGGAGCTCAAGACATAAAGGGGACCAAACATGTCATTTTTAGGCTAAGGTTTGGTTGTGTTGAAAAACATGATCAAGCCTTAGTATAAAAATTAGGCTTAAGTCTATGGACTATTTAAAATGTTCCCACCAAAATTGTTTTCTCTAGTTTTGAATTTATTTTAAAATAATCTTGTGCTAGGGTTTCTAAATGAGGGTTTTAGGAAGCTTTAATATGGATTGAACTTGAAATTAAATAGACCAAAGGCTAGTAAAAGATAAAATTGAGATAAAATCGTTAAAATTATGAAACCCAAGTATGATCCCATCAAGGAGATCTGTATTAAACCTATGATCTGAAACATATAGATCCATTATTAGTAACATTAGGCAAAGCTAAAGTAGAACCATGAGAAAAGAAGGAAAACCTTAATTAGGTGGGGATGATCTTCAAATATAGATACTTTTCAAAACATGTTAATGATTCTTTGGTCAAGTAAATTCTAACTTTTACAACACAAATTTTCACAATTTAACACATGGGTCCCCAATTTCTAGAAATAGGGGGTATGTTGACCTCAACAAATGGGGAATTTTAGGGGAAACATAGTAATATGTTATAATTCAAAGACCCTGGTTTTGACAAATAACTAGATTACTTATTCTACTTGACTAGTGCCATTATCAAGATCAGTTCATGGTTAAAACAAACCTTACATCTATAGAATTTTGGATCAAACATCAAAACCTAACCATGATATGTGTGTGATTTGATTCCACTTATTATTTTTCATGGGATTCAAGAGTAAACTTATAGGTTTCATGTCTTTAATCATTAAAACTAACTCAACATGTTTGGATATTCATTAAGAACCATGCTTTGCCTTAGGGAAGGCTTGGGCATTACTTTACTACTAGCCAAACATCCATATACCTAATAGATATGCCTTTG
This sequence comes from Torreya grandis, assembly GCA_037957365.1. Lineage (NCBI taxonomy): Eukaryota > Viridiplantae > Streptophyta > Pinopsida > Cupressales > Taxaceae > Torreya > Torreya grandis. The sequence goes on along the minus strand of JARHVA010006136.1, from coordinate 814,094 downwards.
GATCCAACCATGACCTTTCTTCTCTATTAGCCAGGTGTTCATAGCCCTAATGGAGATTACCAAAATCACTAAAATCACCTTTGCTTGGAAAACTTTTGATTTTGCAATAATCTTTTGTTAAGTCTTTTAGGATTTCTATCAATGGTTGGGAATCATGTTAGCTAGGTTTATGGATTTGGTTAAATTTTTGATATTTATAAAATCACTTATGGTTGCAACTTTGTCCTAGGCAAGGATATTTGTTAAGTGCAAACATGATTGTGCCTTAATAATTTAACCTTTCATCCTACATGTGCAATTCTTCTTGAAACCAAATTTAGATCAAAACAATGTTTAAATCCTCATATAATAGTTGATGTATCTACCAATCCTTACTAGTTTATTTAAACTATAACATAAGCTTAAATTTCAAAACCATGATCAATAAATGCTTGAGATTCGTACCTACATTTCTAAACTTATGGAGTTCCTAAGTACTTAAGATGATCTTTGAGATAAGGGCTACCCAAAGGACTTATTAAAAGCAAGGAACCAAGAAAAGAAATAAACACAGAAAAAAAGTCAAAGAAAATAGGAAATTAAAGAAAATAAAACAAATACATACAAGGGGTAAGAAGAAAAGAGAAGAAAGAATTAAACTAGCCTACCTATACTAACTCTAACTAGTCTTATGTATTTACTCCATGAAGACACCAGGAGGACCAAAATAAAAGTAATGCTTGAGGTACTTCTCATTTTTGGGTAATCTAAATTTTGCTCCTTATATGTATTTTAGATTGAAGGTTTATTCCCAAGTGTCTTATCAATCTGGTAGGGGCCTATATATAGAGGTGTGAACTTTCCATGTTTTCCCTTAGGATTAGGTTTGTTATACCAAAGAAGAACTAAGTCTCTTTGACTAAACACCTTTATCTTTGATCTCTTCTAAAAACACCTTTTCACTATGGTCTAGTGTCTTTTTAAATTATCAAAAGCTTCTTCTCATGCATCTTACATTTGAACAATATCCAATAATATTGAATTTACAAGTTCTTAATAGCCTTTCATATATTCTTGCATGAAATTATGTGTAGGTAACTTGAGGGTGATAGGGAAGATGGGCTTTTGGTCATAAACCAACGAGAATGGTGATGCCTTTAGGGTCTGCTTGATTATTATTCTATCTACCCAAAGGGCATATTTAAGAATCTTATGCCAAGTTCTAGGTTTGTCTATTGTAGACTTCTTTATGGCTTTCCTTAAGTTTTTATTGGTAGATTCAAAAACTCCATTATCTTGAGGGTAATGGATAGATGAGAACTTGAGAATAATAGTATTATCATATTCCCATTCTGTCATTTTAATGAATGTGAAAGTAGATCCATTATCACATACTAGGGAGACTGGAGTTCCAAATATGGTGCATATGTTTTCTTCTAAAAAACTAATCACTTATTCAATTCTACACTTCTTCAATCCACCTTATAAAATATTTAGTAGAAGTTAGAACACACTTGTGAACTTATGATGAGTTAGGGTTGATCACCCCTATAGAGTCTAACTCCCACTTTGCAAAGGGTTTATCAGCCATTATTGGTTGTAATGACATTACTACTTTTGGCTCCTTTGTGTTAAATATTTGGCATGAGTGGAATTCCCTCACATGTTTATGAACATATTTGAAGATGGTGGGCCAATAGTATCTAGCTCTCAAAAAATTTTGGGCCTTGGTTCTTCTGGATGGATGCCCACTTCCCAAGTTCTCATGAAAAATACTCATTATCTTGATAGCTTCTTCTTTTAAAACACATCTTAGGTAGACACATTCAAAGTTCTTCATGTATAATACTCTATTCTTGATCAGCTAATGGTCTAATTTGAGTCTTAAATATCTCTTCTGCTCCTTGGTTAGTCTTGAAATATAAGTGCCATTAATCAATAAATGAATGATAAGATCATACCAGTCATTAGACTAAAAACTTTCTTATTCAACTTGCATGACATTCAGCTTAGGGTTGGCATTGACAATCATTTGAATCAAACCTTATCACCTTACCAATTTTGTAATCTTTATTTCAATGTCATATTCCTAGAGAATATAAATCCACATACCTCTTCACTCTCTAAGTTCATTTTTTCTCAACATGAGCTTTATAACATGTTCAGGTAGGATGTCATGCACTTTATTCTTAAGAATGTAGTGCCTAAATTTTTTCACTATTTTTACCAATGTACATGCTTGTTTTTCAATTAAAGAGTAATTTAACTCAAAATTATTAAAATTGGTGCTCATGAAATCAATTGGATGGTCACATCCATCAATTTTTTGAGTCAAAACTATATTAATAGTATGATTAGAAGCAAAGGAGTAAAGGTAAAAATCCTTGGAGAAATCTAGACTTATCAAGATTAGAGCTTGACCAATTGCCTCCTTGATGTCCTTAAAGGCCTTCTTCGTTTCCTCATTTAAGTGATTTTGGCATCCTTTTTCAACATATCATTCAATGGTTTGACAATTTTTGTAAAACTAGAAATAAACATCTTTACAAAGTTAATTTTTCCAAAGAATGATTTTAGTTCTTTCTTACTATTAGGAGGATCTATCTTTGATATATATTCTAATATTTTAGGATATATAGATATTTCCTCCTTTCTGATAACATGGCTTCACAACTTTCTCTCAATAACAAAAAATACTCTTCTTTGGGTTAAGGGAAATCCCATATCTTTTGCATCTTTCAAATACTTATTGTAAATGCATAATGTGGTCTTCCTTTTTATTAGAAAAATTAGTTATATCTTCCATGTTTATAATGATACATTCACCTACCAAACCTTGGAAAGAATGATCCATGGATCTTTGGAATGTTGCTCCTACATTGATCAGTCTAAATGGCATTCTCTTGTATGAAAACATGCTCTATTTGGTAGTGAAAGTAGTCTTCATCCTATCTTCCTGATTCAATAATACTTGGTTATACCCTAAAAATCCATCAAGAAAGGAAATCATAGCATAAATAGAAACATTTTATATAACTTTGTCTAAAGAAAGAAAAGGGTAGTTTTCTTTTTTAGATGACTTATTTAGATTTCTAAAATCAATACACAGGCTTATTTCACCATTCTTTTTTCTAACTGGGATCAAATTGGAAACCTAGGTAGAATTCCTACTAGGAAATACAATCTTTGCATCTAACAACTTTTTAAGCTCTTTGAAAATCATAGGCTCTAAAACAAGGTTGATAGGCCTATGCTTTTGTCTAAAAGGTTTGCATCCTTTCTTCAAGGGTATGGTATGAGTGATTAATTTTGGATCAAAAATCTTCAAGTCATCATAAGACCATGCAATTATGCCTTTATAGTTGGTTATCAAGTCTTTGGTTTTTTAATCTTCAATGCTTGTACATGTTGTCCCGATATTAACTAGCTAAGGTTGATCTTGAGGTCCAAGATCAACTGCCTTGTAACCCTTCCCACTTGCTTTGGGAATCTTAATGCTCTCAGCTAACTTATCTTGGTTAAATAACCTTTCCAAGGCAATAATTCCTTTTAGAATTTTGTTTTCATTCAGTTGAATGACTTTACCATCAAATCTATCATATTCTTCAAGAGTATTCTCATTGGCCTCATATATGACATGTGCCTTAAATACTCCTTAATTGGTCATGAAATCTAAGATTTTTTGGTCATCATTTAAGACCTACATATGGTTTACATTATCTAGGACTGAGGAATATGGAACTGGCTCAATTCTAAAGTTTGGAGAGTTTTAGCTTGGCATAAGGTTGGTTGTAGGTGAGACAAGCTCATCAACAACCTTATTTTCTTCCCTAGGGATGGAAAAAATGTTGAAAGAATAAAATGATTCCATCAAATCTTAGAATCTAAACTTATATCTCCTTAGGTATGACAATTTGCACTGGTTTCTACTCCTTACCTAATTGACTACTAGTTCTAAGTCACCATAAACTAATAGTTTTTTGACTTTGCACTTGATGGAAAATTATAAAACTAAGGTCAATGCTTCATATTCTACAAGGTTATTGGTATATGGAAATTGGATTCTATAGGAATCATGATATATCTTACTAATAGGGTTGGTCAAGACAACTTCTAATCTAGGTGCATAATTACAACTAGCCCCATCAAAATGCATCTTCTACAATCTAGGGACAATATGAGAAGCTTTAGAATTAATTACCTTAGTAGTTTTGAGAGTGAAAAATATCAAATCAGAGTCAAATATGTTCACCTTTTCATTCACAACATTGTATTCTATGATCATATGTTTCATTCTTGGTTCTCTTTCCACTCTGATTTGATTAGGTACCCCTTTCCATGGTAGTCACAAATGAGAATAGTCAGTGGACATATATCCATTTAGGGCCTTTGTCCATCCCCTACTTAACAACAACCCATAAGCATCAATAATGTAATAAACTTGGATATCAATAAATTTATAGACTCTATGTTCATAAGCAAGTTACATATGAACATTTAATAATTCCCCAACTACATTGACTCTAGACTTATCTAACTAAGTGCCGACTCTATCAGATTTGATAGGAGTCAAGCTAATCTATTTATAAATAATTATTGGCATAATTTTGGTGGATTAATTAGAATATAACAAATAGTTATGTATATTTTTTTACCAAACATTTTGATAGTAAGCAAAAAACATGGGGACTCAGTCTTGGCCTTGTACGTAGGAAAATTGGCATTATCAGTTTTGGATGACTTGCTAGGTTTCTTGGACAAGGACTCTAGTAATAGTTCCCTTTAATTAGTTATTTATATCAACTCATGAAATGTAATATTAGTCTTTATTTTCTTCATGTCCTCCAAAATATTATACCCAATTTTATTTGAAGAAATCAATGCATCAATACTTTGTTTAGAAGTAGTTCCCTTTGGAGGCTCTAGGTTATTAGTTGATGTAGTGTCTGAAGGAGTGCCAAAGTTGTTTGGATGTGTTGAGGTATTCAAATTTTATCTTTGATATATGTTCCTCAATGGATAGGTCTTTTTTAATAACTACTAAAAATCATGAACTTCTTCAGGAACATCATCGAGTTCAATGCCTTTTTGGAAAGGGAAGTAGAATGTCTTCACCATGAAGGATTGATAAATAGATTCAAATCCTGATGTACCTACACCATTACATTTGTTAGGAACTACTTAAAACATGTCCAATTATTCTTAAAAGGATTCAAAAGCATTGAAAAATTCAATGCAATCCATTTCACCATGCTTAGTAGTAAAATGAACTCTACAGTAATCAGTTAATGTAACATCAATAAGATTAATGTCCATGTTATTATTAGTAGATGATTAATTATTCTTATTATTATTATTATGGAAACTATCATTCTAGATTCTATTATTGGGTCTTTTAAACCTCTAGAAGGAAAATTTCCTACTTGAGCTTTCTCTTGTATGACTAACCTCATTTTACAACTAAAGAAAATTAGTGCTTAGCTTGTGTACCATCTTTAATATAGTCATTCTCACTCTTGTGAATTTTTTTATTATGAACCTAATTATTATTAGCACAATTTTTTGGTACCAAATCCTTTTGATCATTTTAATTAAACCTAGTTGTGGGATGGTTCAAGAATCCTAAGTTATGGTTAGGAGCAACATGGGTCAAGGGTAATTTGTTCAAAAATGGGATTTGATTCAAAGAAGGTACATTATGATTGTTGTTAGTAAATATGTTCAAAGTATGCATATGTGGATTGATGTTTGGGATAAAGTAATCCATTTATTCTTGAGGTTTTATTTGATCATTAATGATCACTACTTCAGAATAGGCTTAGGATAAGGTGGTTATGAATGGAAGAGATCTCTTTAAGAACAAAAAAGTCATAGGATCTACTACATCCTTATAGATTTATAAAGCCAAAACATCATCAAGTTTTTAGTGATATATGGTCTAGCTATGTATCTTTTGAAACCTAACATTGACTGATCTTATGGACTCACTAGCATCTCTTTTGATGGTGGTGAATTGTTGGTATAAGATATAATGACTAATGATCTTGCCAAATTGGTAAATGAAAATTTTGTTAAAATTATCCCATATGGTAATGTAATTGTCAAGAAAATTAATAAACCATTCATATGCAATGACCCTAAATGTAAAAGGAAACAACCTACATGATACAACTTCATGGGTGACATTTAAAAATCTTAATGTAACTTTGAATGATTTAATGTGCTCCTCTAAAGTTACAAAACCATTTGGACCAAATGTTGGCAAATGTTTCTTAGGATTGTGGGAGAGATCATGTACTACACTTAGTACAATAATAGAGGAATCACCTAGCCAAGCCATACCTTGATGAAGGTTGAATGAAGGAGTACCTTGGAGTGGTTATGTTGTCAAAGACATTGAATGTCTATGCCTACCTTTGTATCACCTAGCTCTCCTATGGATTTCTAGTTCAAGTAGAGGTTCCCATATTTTTTAATGTGACCTTATTCTAATTATAGGCAATTCTAGCTTGAGAATTTTGAATTGTATTTGAAATACGATGTGTCAAATTAATATTGATAAATAACAAAGATTAAACTTTCACACTAAGCAAATTTTGATAATATTCATGTAAAGAGCAACAAAGGACTAAGATCTTCAACTAAACTAGCTCAAAAACATGTCTAAATATGTAAATGTAAATGATCTTTACAACTATAAGTTCAAATGAACTCAAATTTGTAAAATATCTATGAATATTTAACCAAAATAGCTATTACTAACCTCAAACCTATTGAATTGACAAATTTAAAGCCATCTTTACCATAATCAAGTGTATACTTTCAAAAAATGTTGGTCTTTGTCTAAAAGAAACACAAAGATGGGTCTGAAACCATGAAAATCACCAACATTTACACAATTATATTAAAATAAGTACAATTATGCAAACAATAGAATGATCTTTGATCAAAATACACCAAAATCAACAAAGATCTTATAAATTCATAAGGATTTGTTGAGGACCTCCTTCTAGTGCTAGCAAAGCTTCAGCTATTGATGCCTCTAAGTATATCAAAGGTTCTCTTAGTATTTAAAGAACACTTCTCATTTTATAACTCAAAGAATTTAAAACCTAAGTAGTAGGTTGTGGTAATATGGTTACTTGTGATGAAATACGTCAAAGCAAGAAAACTATTCCATAATTTTGTAAATCTTGGTGGTTGGAAGCCACCTTGGTCCTCTCAACAATATTTGTAAAAGATGTAATTTATAGTAATATCAGTGAATTATGATAAAATTATAATATAAGACTATTATAAAATGAATATTTATAATGGAAGCTATGCTAAAGTGATTTGGTTAAAATAAGAGAAAAAGGGAAGGGTAGGGCATAAATAAAATATGTTGTTGATCTCTACCTCAAACACCATGACAAGGTTTAAATTCTAGTTGAACATACATTTAACCAATGTATAGAATGAAATAACATACACCCAAATCTTACCACACACTAGACAAGTATCAAAGGATAGTATGAATAAATACAAGTAAGAACTAGATTTACTTTAAATATTTACTACTGTAGTCAAATAGAATATGCACATCCTTATGTAGAGCAAATAAAACAAAGTATACCCAAGAACATTCAACTAATTTAGAATTTACAAAAATTAACAACCCTATATTAAAGATGCATGTCCAAAATTCTTAAAAAACCTTTCAAATTTTAGATCTAAAATAGATAATTGAGAGAGAAGCTAAATAATAATTCACACAAACAAGATGAGACAATCTTCTCAAAATTCTGCTTGTATTTATTACTTAAAACTTTGCACTAGTTTTTGTAGCTCAAAAACTCCCTCAATTTTAAAAATGACAAGGCTCTTTTTATAGAATTGAAGGAAGAATGTTGATCAATTACATCAACTTACAAGTCTACAAAATTTAAAGGACAACTGTCCTTTCTATAAAGTTTCTAAAATAAACTAGACTTTCTAAAATAGACTAAACTTTGGGAAATGTGCATACAAATAACACATGCATTTACAAAAGAATATTCCATTTTCAAAATTTATAATGTTCTCACAAAATAGAATATTCTTAACCACTTGGTGGACCCTGTGTTGATGAGGACCCTTGGTTCTATTGAAGTAGAATCCTTATTTCCCTTTGATGTTGTTCATCAACAAACTTCAAATTGACAACTGGATCAAGGAGGAGTTCATCCTCTTACTCAACTAGGTCATCAAGATCTCTACCATTTCTCTCTAGAGATTCCTTAATTTTCCTCACCGTGGCTATATTTTCTTTTTTAGTTAGGATCATATCCATGATCCTGATGTTGTCACCTCCAGACCTACCTTGGATCTTGCTCCTCACTTCTTACATGAACAAAGTGATCTTGTGTTTGAACTCATCATCTATAATTATGCCTATGGATGTGAGATTTTTAGGCTTGAAAATCATGGTCCTCAGGAGTCATTCAATTCTATTTAGCATCTCTTTATCATCCTTGATGAGTCTCTCTAGGAACTTGGACCATGTGATCAAACTATTGATTTTATCAATAATCAACCCCATGATGGTGTTGAGATGAGCAATGCTGATGGTATTGAAACTAGGGATTTTATCCCCTATCAATATACTAATTAAATCCTTTATCTTGTCCTTAGAACTCTGCCATTGGGTGATTAATCCCTTGGCTATTTCATCATATTGGTTTAGTGTACTCTATCTTAGCTTTATTGACTGCAAAGATTCAAACATGTCATGAAATGATCCTTCAAACATTTCAATCATTACACTAGGAACATAAAAAACTTATTTTTCCAGATTCTCCTTCTACCTTTGCAAGTTCTTTATTTTCTATTTCATTTCCTTGATACCAATCTATATTTGGGTACTTTGATCCTAGACAACCATAATTATGTCCTCTTCAAAAATAGGGTCCTCACCTAGTCTTTGGCCTCCAAATGGAGTCAAGCCAATAAATGGATCCACCTTTTGAAAAGTGAACTCTTCTCCACCCACCATAGCTTTGTTTTTTGTATCTCTTTCCAATCCAACAACGGTTGGGTCAAATTAGACACTTACTAAAGAGTGTGTTATTTTTAGAGGCTCTAGGGATTCTATTTGGGTAGTACCTAAAGATCCAAGAGTATCCACTTATCTTTCTTTCTCTTCATTTTTTAGTTCCACAATCTATGGTTTGAGTTCCTCATGAACATGGATGCTAATAAAATTTGTTATTATCCACTGATGGTGCAGTGTTAGGATCTTTTACAAGTTTCCATATATGAACCATTCCATAATGGTTGGTCCATGAATAAGGTTCTCATCACTCAATAAATTAAACTCGTGTAAAGGGTGAGTGAGGGTTAGTCTGGGACTCTTGGTTCCTATAGGAACCAAGGCTAGCTCATCCCTTCTCTTTTGTGGGGAAACCACTAAGATTAAGTCCAAAGCTATCTCCTTCCCCTTTTCCTTTCCTACTTCCTCAACTTGGGTTTGAGGTTATTATTCCTATGTTTCCTCTTCATTTGACCCATAATCACTCACTAATCCCTTCAAGGCATCCTCTAATATTTTATCAAAATCCAATGCAATCATGTTAATGTATTCAATGGAGACTCTACCTTTTTAGGTTGTGCAAAAGATAATGTCCCTTCACTAGGTCTTTCTTCAAGTTTCTCTTTTCTTGACCCTTGTGAAACTTATACCTATAACTATTATAGAGGACTAAAATATGGTCCTAGTAGAAAATGGTACTATAGAGAATTCATTTTCCATAATTCACCATTTGGGTTTTCATCTCTCATCAATTTAGCCTTGACCTTAATATTGTGTTTCTTTAATCTGACCAATACTTCTATGAATGAAGATGCTTGAATGTAGATTGTATCATAGACATCGAGCTTATGTTCATATTTTAGGTTAATATATTTGGCTTTCAAATGATTCACAACATTATCCCAAGGGTTCTGCTATCTTAATTCATTAAGCTATAAATTGAATGAGTCCTTGTGTCTAGAGATGGTGTCTACATTGTCCCAATTATGCAACACAATTCTAATAATAGTCAAAGGGAAAGGATGGAGTATCCCCTTCCTTTTGATTTTACATACACCATCAATACCATGGAATAATTAGTATGCTATCTCCTATTCATCCAACTTGGAGGGTACATAGACTAGGAGTTTAAGTGGTTGACATAAGGTTCCTTCTATCATGATTACAATGCAATCATGATATAACCAAATGTCCCAAATAAGTTCCACATATTTATTGATTAATGGACTTACCCTCATCATAGGTAGGCCTAAAATATAATATATTAAATCTAGGTATACATAGTCACAAATTAATTGTATGTGGTCCCTATACTTGAATATATGCAATTTGGAATAGTAATGGGAGAATGTTTTCCTTCCATCAGGTGACCAATTTTTGATGTTAGGGATTTGGGTAGAGGCCAATATGGCATCCAAAAGATAAGACATCATAAATAAGTGAGTGCTAATATTCTTCTTGCTGGAAAATAATGATCATATCACTTAATGGGGGAGTAAGTCCCTTTTCAACCATGAAATATATATAAGGGACACAAATTTTGTTGATTTAAGTGGTGGAAGGGGCTCTAAATAGTTTGTTTATCAAAATCAAAATCATTCTAATTCATACCTTGAGTTGGATGATTGGGAGCTTTCTAGTGGGGTCAAAAACTACATGGGTTCCTAAATACATCCATGGGGCAAGGGCAAATTTTAGGTCATTTTGACTAGACATTGCTTAATTATGGAAAAATCTACTTGAGGCATGGGAATTTTATATTAAATTTCAAAGGAAATGGGGTAATGTAAGCAAACTTCTTAAAACTACATTCATGCACTATCATATCTTGGTCAATTCTATAATCCTTAAAGACAGGAGAAATAACATCAATACAATGAAGTACCTCTAGCTTTGCCACTACATGGTAAAGACCTACCATCTAGATGGAAATCATGTCATAGTATCTCTAGTGAAATGTGGCATTATTTTCATAATCTTTTGTGATTTCTTGCAACTCTTCAATAGCCCAAAAGAGCTTAGAGTAGTTATTATCCCTGGTGTTTAATGCTACATCATCAAGTTTAGTGTCTTTAAAGACTCTTCCTTCTATCTAAAGTCAAATATAAATTTTTGTCCTCTCTATTTTTTTATTTTCATGCTGCCATGATTATGAGATTATAAATTATTCACTATTGTTCTATAATCAACTCTAGGATAATTTGCTCAGATGGTAATTGGACTGTTTTTGGCTTAATTATGGTCAAATTGGGATCAAAATAAGGCTCTTGTAGATGTTAGGGATTGTTTTAGGTCTTTTTGAGCTTTAATGGTGATGTTTGTTTGCAATCAAATTAGTTCATGACTTAGAATTGATTAGGACTTTTGCATTTATACCTTTGCTTTTTTGTGCCCACAAAATATTTGGTTTTGTCCTTTTCTACTTAGGTGGTGTCTATGTTGTAGCTCTGTGGCATCCAGTTAGCCTTTTCATGGAATTTTGTTCATAAATGCTTTAAAACTTGACCATTTACTTTTAAACTTTATTTTTGATCTCACCCCATTATATCAATCTATACAAATCAACACGGATCATTGATCTTGATCCTGTTATTTACACACCATTAGATATCCTTTATACCAGACCCTATAGTTGTGTCACTTGGTAGTCTCATAGGATTTTTGAGCTCCACATATTTGTCAATCCTATGGTTAGCATGTGTGTGACAAATGATAATCCTACATGCCTTCTGGGATTTTGTTGAATATTTTAGAGTGATCTTGCTTTGTCTGTTCATCTTGCCCCAATTAGACTTGAGCCATCGATCTTGAAAAGGTGCACAAAATTTATGTTAGCACTGGACCATGTAAATAAATTAGGTTAAATAATTTAGTCTAAGGTTTTATTTCATGTTAATAAAGATGAAATAAACTTGAGGCTAAAGTATTTAAGCTAATGTTATGTGAAAATAAAATGTGCCCCATTTAATGATAGAAGATATAACCATGTCTTTTAGCCTAAGGTTCTATTGTATTAATGAATATAATTAGAACCTTAGGATAGAGGCTTATGTTAAGTATATACCTAAAAAAATTTAGACCATGGTAAATGAAATGAGTCCAAAAGGGGGGTCTTAGGAAATAAAGGAACCAAGCCTAGGGTTATTATGCTAAGGTTTTGTTGAAAAACATGATTGAATTTTAGGATACGAATTTAGGTTAAGTCCATATCGTTTATAATTGATCTTATGTAAATATTAAACTTCGTTTGAAAGGTCCTTAAGTAAAAACATGGTCTTTAATAAATATAAGGTTAAAGATTGATTTTAACATTGAAGTGCATGATTATTTTCCAAATGAGACCCTATTGATCCTACACAGGCACACAACATGTTCATTTATCCAAGTTAGTTCATGATATTGAATTTTAATGATTTTGTGGATGCCAATGATGACCTCAAATAAGTTAATGAAATTCACGTGAATGTAAAAATTAAGCTCTAGAAACATATCATCAAGGCTTAAATTTTATGGCCTCATGGACATCAATTATGGCCTCATGGATGTCAAATGATTGGCATGAGAAACTCAAAATTAAGTCCTGTAGAACACAGTAGGTCTGGGGAAATTTTAACCCATTACATGTTGTTTGATCAACTTCATCTGAGTAAACATGAACCATTGATCATGATCCAAGTTTTTGGGTATGAATGGTTCCTATATTCAAAAATGGATTAATAAAGTCAGGACCTTATCAAATTTAGACCAAGATTATATACTAATGTTTTATTTGCATTAATAAATATGAATAAGATTTAAGATTAAAGTCTATAAGCTAAGATAAAACATAATAAATCATGGAACCTTAAAATAATTAAAAGGACTTAACATAATACTTTTAGCCTAAGGTTTCATTGTATTGATAAATATAATGAAACTTCAGGGTAAGGCTTAGGTTAAGCCTATGTCATAAAAAAGGGGGTCTAGACAATCTCGCACCATCTGATCTTCAACATCAGCTTAATTATGGGCCATTTATCATGATATAAATGATAAAGAATGATTGGTCCTATGGGTTAAAGCCTTGGAATTATCAGGTCTATCTCACACCATTAGATCATTTTCACTCAAATGCATGCAGGTCATAGATCCTACAGAGAAGAACATGACTTAAGTTAGGGATTCGAGGCCAATAAGACTTAGGATAAAGTCTTTAGATTAAGGTCTAATTCATGTTAATAAATGTGAATGGGGCCTTAGAATTAAGACATTATCCTAAGCTTGTGTAAATAAAGTCAAAACAAGCTAGGAACTTAATAAAAGGGGACCATGCAATATTAATTTTCGACCATGTTAAAATAAAAAGGGGACAAATGAGATCGAGACATAAAGGAGACCAAACTTGTCATTTTTAGGCTAAGGTTTGGCTATGTTTAAAAACATAATCAAGCCTTAGTATAAAAATTAGTCTTAAGTCTATGGACTATTTAAAATGTTTTCACCAAAATTGTTCCTGCCAGTTTTGACTATGGTTTACAAGAATCTTTTGCTAGGGTGTTTGAACAAGGGTTTTAAGAAGATTTAAAATGGAATAAAATTGAATTTAAATATTCCAAAGTCTAGTAAAATATGAAATTGAGATAAAATCTTTAAAATTATGAAACCTAGTATGATCCAATCAAGGAGAGCTCCATTAAACCTATGACCTGAAACATAGAGATCCACTGTTAGCAACATTTGTCAAAGATAAAGTAGAAGCATGAACAAAGAAGGCCAACATTAATAAGGTGGGTGTGATATTAAAATATAAATAATGTTCAAAACATGTTAACAATGCTCGAGTCAAGTGAATTCTAACTTTTAAAACACAAATCTGCACAATTTAACACATGGGTCCCCAATTTTTAGAAATAGGGGGTATGTTGAACTCAACAGTTTTCAAGTGGAAAAATAAGATTTGTGATTTTTAAAGATGATATTTTTACATATAAAGGTATTTTTACCTTATTATATCATGCTCTAGGTGGTTTTGTGGCTTGAAGGTATGTTAAAGTTAAATTGGAGATTTTTTTTTGCTCTCGAATTTCCCCGTTTATGCTTAAGAATAGGTAGGTCCTAAAATGGGTTATAGGATGTATGGTTTAAAAAATACTTGGATGCTCAAATTTTGGTCCAGAAGTGTGTAAAGGTTATATCCAAGTGTAAAATAAGTTTTAGAGGTGGATGTTGACCAGAAGGAGGTTTGTTGACTTTATTTATTTTGAGATTCTAGGGTTTGGAGCTTTGCTAGAAAAATGGTCTACCGTATGAGGTTAGATCTAAGGATTATTAATAAGTTTAATGGGACAATTTTTTTTTCAAATAAATCTTTACAGATATCTTAAGGTTTGTGTTTTTTCAATTTATTCATGTTTTTATCAAGATGGAGACCTAATTGGCTAGTAGGTTTGTGAAGGAAGTATGTTGCATAGGATGATATTGGTGATGAAAATTGGTGTGATTTAAGGGTAATATGAGAGTTATCCATATATGAATTTTTATTTATTGAAGGTTCATTTAGTAAAAATTGTGGGATCTGCAAGTTCCAGCTAGGGTTACAAGGAGTTTGGACAGGCCTAGTAAGAAGAAGAGTGATTTTTGATTAGCTTATCCAAAAGAGTAAGGTATGAGTTTTTATAGGATATTTATTATTTTGGTTTATATCATGTTTTGTTTTTTAAGTGACATGAAGTCTTGTTGGTGGTCCTTGAGGTGGTCTGAGAGAAAAGGCTAGTAAGCATGTATGGTGGTTCTTCATGGTGTGTGGAGATCTAAAGATGCTTAAGATGTGAAATGGATGAAAAAAATTATGGGGATTCACTCTTATATGTTTATTAGTGAGTTACATTAAATTTCATTACGTTTTTGAGAAGTACAAGGTGGCATACATAGAGTTAGGGGGAACTAACTTAAGATAGATTGAATGGCTTAAGGAGCTTTACATGATGTGAGGGGAAGCATATGTGAGGTGATTAAGTCATAGTTAAAATTTGGTGATATATGATATATATGATATTTCAATAATTTTATTATGATGACTTGATCAAACTGAGTCATATTTATGTGTTCTTTCTTCATTGGTTGTAGTGCTTGATTGAAGAGAGTATTGGCATGTAAGAAGAGGAAGTTGTCAAGGAAAAGAAGAGGCAGGCTCAAGGTAAGGGGGAGTTTGTATCATATTTTTTATGTGTTAATTTCCTATTGATGTTATTTTTAGGTATTTAGGATCAGTTGGTGCCCACTTTGTCATTGTGTCAAAGGGGGAGAAAGTTCTTATTGTGAGAGTGCTTAAAGAGAGAGAAGGAAAGTGAGATGTATGATGTGTCTTGACATAAATGAAAAAGGGGGAGATTGTT
Organism: Torreya grandis; assembly: GCA_037957365.1. Lineage (NCBI taxonomy): Eukaryota > Viridiplantae > Streptophyta > Pinopsida > Cupressales > Taxaceae > Torreya > Torreya grandis. Next base: position 798,692 of record JARHVA010006136.1, on the reverse strand, counting down.
GGAGAATTTTAAATGATATCATGGTGATATCATGGAGGTTTTTAGGTGAGTGGATGAAGTGCCTTGATATTCTAAATGACAATGACAAAGTGTGCAATGTGCTTGTTTTAGTATGTTTGAAGGAGGCTTGGTTGATCTTTAGTTTTGTCATGATTAGAGATGTTTAGGGATGAGTATGGTGATTTAATAATTATAAAAGAGTCATATAAGAGGTTTTATATGATTTATATATCTTTTTTACATAAGTTAAATTCACCTGCTTCATCATTGTTCTCATCTAGACATTTTGGGTCCAATGGTAGAAAATCTGAGTAGGCAGTTTGATGACATCATAATTACCATGTATGGATGAATTAGGGGCATTTGGTCATATGGTTGTGATAAATATAGTCCCTAGTTTTAATTCACAAAGTCTCAAGTCTAGCAATGAAAGATGATAATAGATATGCGAGTGCAAAGTTTGGCTCTCAGGCATTTTGATAGTATTTTCCCATACTTAGCCAAATTTACAATGTGGCAAGAAAAGCTAAGTAGGAATTTTGATGGTGATATATCTCACATGTGTGGATGTTTAAAGAGAATGTGATTAAATATATTTATTTAATTTTTTTCCTAGTTTATTTTCTCTAACGTTTTGGTCAAGTATTGAAGCATGACAAAAGCTATGCATGTGAAAAATTGGTCTTTCTAGACAGTTCTTGACATGGTTCTATGAAAAGATAAATATAAGAAAGCATTTTAATATCATTATATATCACATGTGTGAGGGTTATAATATAATATTTTTATGTGGTTTGATTCTCCTATGTGAGGAGATCATATGGTCTAATTTTTAGAACTTGTGCTTGAGCAAAGCAAAAGATATGGAGGTGCAAAGTTGGCCTTCCAGACATATAGCAATGATCCCCATACTTAGTCTATTTTACACGATGTTAAATATTAAGACCAAATGAAGATAAAATTAATCATGGATGATCATAAAATGAAGATATACAGTGTACAAAAATTCAAAGAGGTCAATGTGTTCATTATTTAATAGAGATAAAGATTGAGCTTCTTCTAAGATCCAACATTACATCGACGATCATATAGTTTAAATCTAATGGTGCATATTGAGTGAGATGGTAAGAAGTGCATGATGTTTAATAGTATAAGTGATAAAAATTAACATGAGGGTGCCAAGTTTCATGAT